>JARPMJ010006434.1:0-52743 GCA_033366665.1 Phoxinus dragarum
TAATCAACATTTCTATCCAATCAGCATGAGTGGAGACCTATATACATACTCATTTGACTCACCAACGTTCCTCGACAGTTTTTCAGCATCCCTCCACCACCCCGTCTCCTCACACTCGCCTGGTTACTTCCTAAACCAGCAATACGGGGGGAGTACTCTGGGTTCGGGCCGAATACCGAGCCCGGAGCCCTCTCCTCGGACAGCACGCCAAATATGCATACCATTTATTCCATCTGACTTATTTGTAAGTGTGAACTCGTGAAATACGCTGGCTGTCATGTTCTTCTATGGGACAGACAGCAGCGATTGCATTATTGAACAGTAAATATAAAATAAAACACACACCCAAGTACTTTTTCAGCTGTTATTGCATTTTGTTAATGTCAGTTTTGCATTTGGAGAGGCAACGAGGTACTGTATATTACTTAGTTAAGTTTTAGGCTATATTTTTGGAGGGAAGAGCTTAGTGTTCATGTTCTCATGGGTAACGTTAGTAGCACTGGCTTTAGCGGCTCTAACTTAACTTTTCCATATCATTCATCTGATGATGGACGTCTCATGATATTTATTTTATCTAGAATTTAGAATGGTCATGCAAATTAATCGACGTTTGTACCAAATAATATTTAGCTTTAGATTTTCTAATGAGCGTTGTACACTGATTTCTAAGAGTTCTAAAAAGACGCCAATCGTTTGCACTCTGTGTTTTTCTAGCTATTGACCAGTAATTATTTCTGGCATGGATTAGGTCAGCTATATCCCTAGAAAACCAAGGGTTATCTCTATTTTTTATCCTAAATTTCCTAATAGGGGCGTGTTTATTTGCAAGCTTTAAGAAATGTTGCTGAAAAAAAGCTACAGCATCCTCAATAGTAGGAATCAATTCTATTTGAAGCCAATTCACTCTGAATAAATCTTGAAGGAAAGCTTGCTCCGAGAAATGCCTGTAACAACGTCTGAGAACAGTCCGACCATCGGATTTGGGTAATTTTGTACTCCTAACACATGCAATAGCACAATGATCACTCATGTCGTTTGGAAAAATAACAACAGCAACATATTTATGAGCTGCATTTGTTAAAATAACATCAATGAGTGTATCTTTACCTGGCTGTAAAGGATTAATCCTGGTAGCACAATTTATAAGTTGTTTTAGATTTAAAGAATCACAAAACCGCTTTGTTCTCAGACTTCTCGGTCATCCAATCCCAGTTTAAGTCACCTAACAAGATTAATTCAGATGAATGAAAATTTGATATCACATCTGACAGACTAGTAATACTATCATTAATGGCAGTGGGCGGCCTATAACAACCGATAACAATTAGTGGAATATTCGCAATATTTATTTCCACAGCTATAAGTTCAAATTGTTTGGGAATTGATTTAGAAAGCCTGAAATTTGTCCGAAATATAAACTGCAACACCTCCAGCCCTGCCTTTACGATCAGATCTAAAAATTCTATAACAGTCAATAAATAAAAACATTATCAGGGACAGAAGGTTTTTAACCAAGTTTCAGACACTGCTACAACATCAGGTTTAGAGATCATGAACCAAGTTTTAAATGTATCCAATTTGGGTACAAGACTTATGTCTGTTACTAAATTCTAAGGGGGTTGGAAGCTGATATAGACTTTCAAGAAGCAAATCTGGACCTGGATTGGTGCTCACATTTCCAGAAACCAGAAGGAGTAATAAAATTAAACATTTTAGAGAAAGATTTCGAAGCAATAAATACCTTGCTATGATGCACAGCGGGCCAATAAGCGCCCCTGCAGGCAAACGCATCCAAAAGTAAAAATTCAAAAGCAACAGTAAATGTTATACCATCTAAAATGAGCACATTATAAAGTGAAGCAGTGGTCAAATCAGCATTTAACTGCCCATTTTATGATAATATATATGCTGCATATATGCGTATATATATGACACATATAGGCAAAATTGAGGTGCATATGTCACAGGTCGGGGTGGACTTCCCTCCCCTTCAGCAACGTACCACCTCGAGGAGTTACCCAGAGACACCAAGCGACAGACAAAGTAATGATCAAAACGTTTATTTTTATTTACTTAAAACAAGTCAAATCTCCTTTTTCTATCCAGCAGGTGGCGTGGGTAGTTCACTCTTCAGTCCCTCTCGACCAGAAGTACGTGATGAATCTATCGCTGTTGGAGCTTCGCACAGTGGTTCCTCTTCGGCTGGAGGTAAGTAATGGAGAGTAAGTAATGGCTCAGGCACGGGCGGTGGTCTGCACAGCAGCTCCTCCTCGGCTGGAGGTAAGTAATGGAAGGTAAGCAATGGAAGGTAAGAAATGGCTCAGGCACTGGCGGGGGTTTGCACAGCAACTCCTCTTCGACTGGAGGCAGGTAATGGAAGGTAAGTAATGACTCAGGCACGGACGGGGGTCTGCACAGCAGCTCCTCTTCGGCTGGAGGTAAGTAATGGAAGGTAAGCAATGAAAGGTAAGTAAAGGCTCAGGCACTGGCGGGGGTTTGCGCAGCAGCTCCTCTTCGGCTGGAGGTAAGTAATGGAAGGTAAGCAATGAAAGGTAAGTAATGGCTCAGGCACTGGCGGGGGTTTGCACGGCAACTCCTCTTCGGCTGGAGGTGAGTAGTGGAAGGTAAGTAATGGCTCAGGCACGGACGGGGGTCTGCACAGCAGCTCCTCTTCGGCTGGAGGTAAGTAATGGAAGGTAAGCAATGAAAGGTAAGTAAAGGCTCAGGCACTGGCGGGGGTTTGCGCAGCAGCTCCTCTTCGGCTGAAGGTAAGTAATGGACGGTGAGCAATAACTCAGACACTAGCGGGGGTTTGCACGGCAACTCCTCTTCGACGGGAGGCAGGTAATGGAAGGTAAGTAATGACTCGGGCACGGACGGGGGTCTGCACAGCAGCTCCTCTTCGGCTGGAGGCAAGTAATGGAAGGTAAGCAATGAAAGGTAAGTAATGGCTCAGGCACTGGCGGGGGTTTGCACAGCAACTCCTCTTCGGCTGGAGGTGAGTTTTGGAAGGTAAGTAGTGGCTCAGGCACGGGCGGGGGTCTGCACAGCAGCTCCTCTTCGGCTGGGGGTGATAGGTTCTCTATGTGCACAGAATGATGATAGTGAATCAAAGACTTAACATTCAGCCACTGTATCTTCTTACCACAGGACAGTGAGGGCGGGATCTCGAGGGCAGCGAGCAGACTCCCTGTGTTCACACAGCCCCAAAGTGTGTATCAGCTTCAGTCGTCCATTATTGGGCTCCCTCTCCACAGGACGGCAACAACAGCATTTAATAGCAACGGGCAGTTTTCTCTGGGTTCACAAAACAAATGTGACGAACAACAGACTGAACATCCAGCATCCAAATCCTCTCACCACAGAACAGCGCCAACAGCATTCGATGGCAGAGAACAATTCCTCCCAAAGCAACGAGGGCAGTATTCAAGGGCAGAGGACAGTCTCTCGGTATTCACAGAACCCCAGGAGTGTATACAGGTTCCGATCAACAACAGCTGGGCTTTCTCTCCACAGGACAGCAATAACAGCATTTAATAGCCACGGGCAGTTTCCCTATGTTCACAGAGCAAACATGATGAATAACAAACTGAACATCCAGCAACTGAATCTCTTACCACAGAGCAGCGATGACAGCATTCGATGGCCAAGGACAAGTGCTCGCAGAGCAACAATGGCAGTGTTCGCGGGCAGAGGACAATTTCTCTGTATTCACAGAACAATCGTGATGAATAACAGACTGAACATCCAGCAACTGAATCTTCTTACCACAGAGCAGCGATGACAGCATTCGATGGCCAAGGACAAGTGCTCGCAGAGCAACAATGGCAGTGTTCGCGGGCAGAGGACAATTTCTCTGTATTCACAGAACAATCGTGATGAATAACAGACTGAACATCCAGCATCTGAATCTTCTTACCGCAGAGCAGCGATGACAGCATTCGATGGCAGAGAACAATTTCTCACAGAGCAACGATGGCAGTGTTCGCGGGCAGAAGACAATGTCTCTATGTTCACAGGACCCATTTCCCCCTCAAATCCCCCTCATGGCTCAATCTCTGCTTCTCGCCCAGCTGTCACTCGTTTCCCTAATCAGCAAGCTCCGTCGGGTTGTTTACACGGGAAGAAACCGGAACTGTTCCGGTGTTCCATCGAACTCGCTCCCTCTAGGAACAAAACTAGAGCGGGGCAGTTCCACTTGATCGTCACCCCGTGACACATATATGTGCATATACAGGCCATATGGGTCTCCTTGCTTCTTTATATCCACATATAAGCCCTATATGTACATACAAGATATGTCTCCTATATAGCTCATGGCAGGATCTGGTCATTTTGTAGCTCTTTGGCAAGATATGACATTTTCTTTTATCAAGGCAATAACTAAGAACTAACTTAAAAAAAATATGCAAGAACTTGTGTAACTTAGCGAACACGTAAAATTGGTATCACATGTAATTGGCATGTTATGGAATTTTACTATGGCAATTAAGTGAGAGGAGATGGAAAGCTTAATGTCCGCACGTTTTCTTGAAACATTTACAAGGTCAAATCTTTCTAAGATAGTGGAAAATAAAAAAAAATATATAAAAAAAATTCTCTTCCTAAGTGTATTCAACCAAGTAGTGCTCCATACTCCAACCCAGTAGGTGGCGGAAATGCACCTTTAGTTGGTTTGCCAACCGCCATATAAACAACAGAAGAAGAATATGATAGTGGAAAAGAAGGAAATGTATTAACAAATTGGTTTGTCGTTTTTTTATTTTGTCAACCAAGCCTTTTTTCCAATTTCAAGTCAAGGAGGTACCTTTTGTAACGTACTGGATCCATATCTATTGCTTTTCTTTAATTGAGTCTTATTTCCTTAACATTATTTATTTATACTGGCAAGCATTTCTCCACTCTGCTGCTACCGATTGGCCGCTACAGCGTCGCGCAGTTGATGACGTCATCCGCATGCCGCCCAGCGCGCTATTTCAATTCAATTCAAATTCAATTCAAATTTATTTGTATAGCGCTTTTCACAATACATATAGTTTCAAAGCAGCTTTACAGAAAATGCATTTTAGAAATGTACATACAAAAATACAGTTAGTTAATCATGTATAAATTTAGGGCATAACATATCGCCGGCGTTGGGTCGTCTCTTCACAGGCGTCGAGTCGTCTCATCACAGGTGTTGGGTCGTCTCTTCACAGGCGTCGAGTCGTCTCTTCACAGGTGTTGGGTCGTCTCTTCACAGGCGTCGAGTCGTCTCATCACAGGCGTTGGGTCGTCTCTTCACAGGCGTCGAGTCGTCTCTTCACAGGCGTTGGGTCGTCTCTTCACAGGCGTTGGGTCGTCTCTTCACAGGCGTCGAGTCGTCTCTTCACAGGCGTTGGGTCGTCTCTTTACAGGCGTCGAGTCGTCTCATCACAGGCGTTGGGTCGTCTCTTCACAGGCGTCGAGTCGTCTCTTCACAGGCGTTGGGTCGTCTCTTCACAGGCGTTGGGTCGTCTCTTCACAGGCGTCGAGTCGTCTCTTCACAGGCGTTGGGTCGTCTCTTCACAGGCGTCGAGTCGTCTCTTCACAGGCGTTGGGTCGTCTCTTTACAGGCGTCGAGTCGTCTCTTCACAGGCGTCGAGTCGTCTCTTCACAGGCGTTGGGGCGTCTCTTCACAGGCGTCGAGTCGTCTCTTCACAGGCGTTGGGTCGTCTCTTCACAGGCGTTGGGACGTCTCTTCACAGGCGTCGGGTCGTCTCTTCACAGGCGTCGAGTCGTCTCTTCACAGGCGTTGGGTCGTCTCTTCACAGGCGTCGAGTCGTCTCTTCACAGGCGTTGGGTCGTCTCTTCACAGGCGTCGAGTCGTCTCTTCACAGGCGTCGGGTCGTCTCTTCACAGGCGTCGAGTCGTCTCTTCACAGGCGTCGGGTCGTCTCTTCACAGGCGTCGAGTCGTCTCATCACAGGCGTTGGGTCGTCTCTTCACAGGCGTCGAGTCGTCTCATCACAGGCGTTGGGGCGTCTCTTCACAGGCGTCGAGTCGTCTCATCACAGGTGTCGGGGCGTCTCTTCACAGGCGTCGAGTCGTCTCTTCACAGGTGTTGGGTCGTCTCTTCACAGGCGTTGGGTCGTCTCTTCACAGGCGTCGAGTCGTCTCTTCACAGGCGTCGAGTCGTCTCTTCACAGGCGTCGAGTCGTCTCATCACAGGCGTCGGGGCGTCTCTTCACAGGCGTCGAGTCGTCTCTTCACAGGCGTCGGGTCGTCTCTTCAGAGGCGTCGAGTCGTCTCTTCACAGGCGTCGAGTCGTCTCTTCACAGGCGTCGAGTTGTCTCTTCACAGGCGTCGGGTCGTCTCTTCACAGGCGTCGAGTCGTCTCTTCACAGGCGTCGAGTCGTCTCTTCACAGGCGTCGAGTCGTCTCTTCACAGGCGTCGAGTCGTCTCTTCACAGGCGTCGGGTCGTCTCTTCACAGGCGTCGAGTCGTCTCTTCACAGGCGTCGAGTCGTCTCTTCACAGGCGTCGAGTCGTCTCTTCACAGGCGTCGAGTCGGGTCGTCTCTTCACAGGCGTTGGGTCGTCTCTTCACAGGCGTTGGGGCATCTGAAGTCTCCATGAGAGGCTGGATACATAACTGGAGCTGACGAACTCTATTTGAGTTATCTCGGGACAGGCGTCCCAAGATAACAACAAAAAAGGCAGATGGGAAATAATTAGCGTAGCTGCTGTTCATAAAATGAATGCATTTGATCTGATTTAACTGTAGTATAAAAAGTATGAGATGCATTATGTGAATGCTTGGCTAAAGAGATGCGTCTTTAATCTAGTTTTAAACTGGGAGAGCGAGTCTGAGCCTCGGACAATATCAGGAAGGCTATTCCAGAGTTTAGGAGCTAGATGTGAAAACGCCCTCCCTCCTTTAGTGGACTTAGTTATCCTCGGTACGACCAGAAGCCTCGAATTTAGCGATCTTAAAGAGCGCGATGGATTATATGGCGATAGAAGATTCATTAAATACACAGGCGCTAAACCATTTAGGGCTTTATAAGTCAGTAACAATACTTTGTAATTGATACGGAAATTAATAGGTAACCAGTGTAGAGATGATAAAATTGGTGTTATATGATCATATTTTCTTGACCTAGTAAGAACTCTAGCGGCTGCATTTTGGACTAACTGTAGCTTGTTTACTGAGGATGCAGGACAACCAGCTAATAAAGCATTACAGTAATCTAGTCTCGAGGTCATGAATGCATGAACTAACTTTTCTGCATTAGAAACAGATAGCATGTTAAGTAGCTTAGCAATGTTTCTAAGGTGGAAAAAGGCTGTTCTTGTGACATTTGAAATATGATTTTCAAAAGATAAGTTGCGGTCTAGTATAACACCCAGGTCTTTTACTGTAGAGGATAAAGTAACAGGACGTCCATCTAGATTAAGGTTGTATTGTAAGAGGTTTTGTGGGCAGTTTTTTGGACCAATCAGTAATACCTCCGTTTTATCTGAATTTAATTGAAGAAAATTACACGTCATCCAATAATTTATATCTTTAACACACTCTGTCATTTTAGATAATTTAGTGTTATCATCTGGTCGTGATGAAATATATAATTGAGTGTCATCAGCATAACAGTGGAAACTTATTCCATGTTTTCTTATAATATTACCAAGTGGCAGCATATAAATTGAGAATAGCAGAGGGCCTAACACAGATCCTTGCGGCACTCCATAATTTACTGACGTTATCTTTGATTTTCCCCATTTAAATGGACAAAATGGTAACGGTCTGATAGGTACGATCTAAACCAGTTTAATGCCTGTCCCTGAACACCAGTGTCATTTTGAAGTCGATCTAAGAGTATTTTATGGTCTATAGTGTCAAACGCAGCACTAAGATCGAGTAAAACTAGTATTGAGATACAGCCTTGGTCAGAAGCTAAAAGTAAATCATTTGTAATGTTAACGAGTGCAGTTTCTGTGCTATGATGTGGCCTGAATCCAGACTGAAATTTTTCATAGATATCGTTTTCTTGCAAGAAAGAGCACAATTGAGCGGACACAACTTTTTCTAGTATTTTAGACATAAATGGAAGATTTGAAATGGGTCTGTAATTTGCTAGATTATTTGGATCTAATTGTGGTTTCTTAATGAGTGGTTTTATAACTGCCAGCTTGAATGTTTTTGGAACATGTCCTAAAGATAGAGACGAGTTAATAATATTGAGAAGAGGCTCTTCCACTACAGGTAACACTTCTTTCAGTAGTTTAGTGGGTATTGGATCTAATAAACATGTTGTTGTTTTAGATGCAGTGATAAGTTTATTTAGCTCTTCCTGTCCTATAGTTGTAAAGCGCTGTAGTTGTTGTTGAGGGGCGATAATTGAGGCTGAATCATAAGACGCTGTCAAAGATTGTACATTTACAATTGTGTTTCTAATGCTTTATATTTTCTCAGTGAAGAAATTCATGAAATCATTACTATTAAAATGTAACAGACTATTTTGTTCAGGTGATGTCTGTTTATTTGTTAATCTAGTGTTAAATAAAAACCTTGGATTGTTTTGGTTATTTTCTATTAGTTTGCGGAGATGCTCAGCCCTGGCTGCTTTTAGAGCCTTTTTATAACGTGACATACTGTCTTTCCACGCGATTCTAAAGACCTCTAAGTTAGTTTGTTTCCATTTGCGCTCTAAGTTACGAGTTTCTCTCTTAAAAACATGCGTAGCACTGTTGTACCATGGTGCTTTAGTTTTCTCTCTGACCTTTTTTAATCTAATTGGTGCAACAATTTCTAATGTTCTAGAGAGAATGGTGCTCATACTGCTAGTCATTTCCTCTAGTTCATCTGTTAGTTTGGGTTCACTGAGGAGCTGAGATAGATCAGGTAAGCTATTCAAGAATCTATCTATAGTAGTTGGAAGGATTGTTCTGCCTGGTCGATAACGCGGCGCGACATGACACATTTCAGCCGTACGTAGTATGCAAGTTACCATGTAATGATCAGTGACATCATCACTTTGCGGTATAATATCTATATCGGTTGGCTCGGTTCCATATGATATAGTTAAATCGAGTGTATGATTAAGACGATGAGTGGGACCACTAACGTTTTGCTTGACCCCAAAGGAGTTTAATAAATCTGTAAACGCAGCCCCTAACGCATCATTTGTGTTATCTACGTGTATGTTGAAATCTCCAACAATTATTGCCTTATCGACATTGACCAATAGATCTGAGAAAAAATAGGCAAACTCTTTTAGGAAATCAGCATAGGGTCCTGGAGGTCTATATACAGTAGCCAAGGCGAGAGATAACAGGGATTTCTTTCTTACATCTAGGAGCGTAACATTTAGCCCAAGTACTTCAAACTAATTAAACCTGTGACCTGTTTTCTGAGTAAATAAAATTTTGCTATATGCAGATGATATTTTGCTATATGTGACCAAACCTCTCCTCTCTATACCATCCATTCTTCAAAAAATTTAAATGTTTGGGAAATTTTCAGGAAATCGGATAAATTAGACCAAGAGTTTACTAATGCCAGTTCATGACATCCCTCAAATAACGTTGGCAAGATTCCCCTTTAAGGTTACCACTGATAAATTCACATAGGCATAGAAGTTACAAAGCAACTTTCCTCTCTCATGCAATCTAACTTTCCACCTTAACTGGAACAACTTAAAAACAAAATTCAGTTTTGTAAAACCTTGCCAATATCACTACTTGGAAGGATAAACGCCATCAAGATGATCTTTCTACCACAAATACTATACTTGTTTCAAAATATTCCTGTTTTCTTAACAAAATCCTCTTAAGACTCCTAGAATTAACAAAAAACATTTAACCAAATCTAAAACGAACGGAGGTCTATCCCTTCCAAATTTTATGATGTATTATTGGGCGTGCGCTTTTAAAAGTATAAACTCCTTCAACATCACTTCTAACACGCTCCCCACTAGGTTAGCTATTGAAATGGATGACTGTGATCCGTATTTACCTGCAACCCTAGTACTTTCACCAACGCCACTTGACAAATCAAAGGACGTTCAAAACCCAATCATACATCATTTATTTCGTATATGGAAGCAAATCAAATCGCACTTTACCCACAAAACACTACCCCTTTCTTTACCAATTGCAAAAAATCCATCCTTTACCCCTTCTAATTTAGATCTGACGTTTTCTGATTGGAGGAAACTGGGATTATGTTGTATTCGTGACCTGTATACTGAGGTTAAATTTGCTTCCTTTGCACAACAACAGACAAAGTTCAAATTACATAGAAATAATTTATTTAGATACCTACAGGTCAGAGACTACATCCGAAAATTCATGCCAGGTTTCGAGACGCAACCACAATCTATGCTTGATGAATGCTTCACTATACCCCCATATAAATATACATTTATCTTTAATATATATAACAAACTACAAACAATATCTTCCCCCTCGTCCAACAAATATAAAGACAGTTGGGAGATGGACATAGGTATCCATATTCCTGATGACATCTGGGAAGAATCTCTGGAATACATTCACTCCTGCTCCAATAATACGAGACATTGTCTTATACAGTTCAAAATTATACATAGGCTTCATTTTTCAAAAGCATTTTCCCAAACGCTTCATCAAGCTGTGATAAATGTCAGTCCCTCAATGCAACACTTTTTCATGCTTTTTTTCTCGCCCTAAAGTTGCCACTTATTGGTCCGATGCATTTGATGTACTGTCAAGAATTTTTAAGACTACATTGTCACTGGAACCATTGTTGTTATCCTTGGCACATCACAGTTATTTAGAAAATTGACTTCAGCCCAGCAGCGGTTCATTTCCTACTCTCTTATTACTGCAAAAAAGTTACTTCTGATGTCATGGAAAGGGCCAGCGATACCCACTGACAAAATGTGGCTTCGGGATATGTCCAATACTTTACATTTGGAAAAAAATAGATATTTGTTGAAGGATAATCTCTCAAGTTTTTACAATATTTGGCAACCCTTAATAGACTTCTAACAATCAGTATCTATATAAACACTTATTTTCTTTCATTTGTAAAAACGCTTATTTCACTTCCTGCTACAAAATTGTATTCTACTTCCGCTCTGTTCGTTTTTGTTTTGTTTTTGTTTATATGTACTTTTATACAAACATATTTGAGCCTCTCTTATATTGTTGATTGAAATCTGTATAATATATACATGCTCAATAAAAAACTTTAAAAGCTAACACATTTCAAGCTAGATAATCATGTGCATTTCATCTGACTAAGAGCATAAGGTTATGAGATGCATTATGTGAATGTTTGGCAACGAACAGTCAGACCCCTCGACAGCATGCTTTGCTCCCAAGAAGACCACAAAAAGATCATAGGCCTCATTTATGACAGAACAAAACTTAATAACAGAAAACTGAGTGTACGGCCGTTTCCATGCAAAACTTGCCATTTATCATATGGCTCATTAGCCAATATGTTGTTTATAATGAATGAATAATCTTATCAGAAATCACTACTTATTTTTCATTCTTCATGTTATAATGTTTATAATGTTTGTACAATTTTAGTTTTATTTACCAGTATTTAATATACTGTACATATAAAAGAATGTAATTGTTTGCAATTACAAGGTTAATGGGTGTATTTGAAGTAAGATCAATTTCTCTTTCATGAGATTCTTCCTCTTCCTGGCCGGGTTTCGCTTCTCCATGTCGTAAACTCTAGGGGCGAGGCTTCTAAACCGTGAATGTTTAGGGGTCTATATCTTGATCTATATATTTCTACAGGACAAACAACACCAAATAGACAGAGTAACAGCGCTTACTGAAGGCACAGAAGCTGACGATGTTTGCTTCCACGGTAAGCTATCATGTTTGAGTCAATACTACAAAACAGAACAATAAAGCCTTTTTCTTTTTCTTTCTTTTTCTTTTTATTGACTGGATAAATTCATGTTAAAAAGAGGTTGAAATTCAGATTTACATAATGGAGTAATTTCTGTAGTAAAGATGTTTTATTGCATGTTCAATCAATGAACCTGTGAGCGGAATGACTTTTAATAAAGAGTTCTAGCACAAATATAAGCAAGTTGGGCTTCTTTGAAAAAGTCATTCCAGCAGTTGTTACCTAGGAAAGGATGAACAATAAATACATGATTATTTTTCTGAATCAAAGAAACTTTTTATTAACTTTATATTGAATTAGTTTGAAGAAATCTGTTATAATCATACCAAAGTTTATTTCCAGAACGTTCTCTTTATTAACAGCATTGTCAGGTTGTCCACTGCACCAGTAGTTGTAATCAAAGACCGATCCATCAGTCCACATCCACTGTCCATCCTACAGAGTGAATGAAGTGGTTAGACAGTCTTCTGTTCTGATACTCATTTCACAAGTTAATTTGTTGTTTACACACTTACTTACTGCAATTGTTTAACTTTTTTCTTTGTATAAAATATTTGTGCCCATGCCCATATTGCATCCATCTGACTGTTACGATCACCAGCTCGAGTGCCCTTGAGAGCCACCAGAGGGCACTCCACATCAGACTATTGACCCTCACAAACTACATTTCCCATAATTCTCTGCACAGACTCATCAGCACTCATTGTTTTCAGCTGTGTCTCATTAACCTGTCTAGCTCACCCTATATAAGCCTGGTTCATTCTGTTATTCTCTGCAAAGTCTTGTACATTTCAACTGCATTTCTGAGGGCTTTTGTATCCTGGTTCTCCTCATTCTCTGCCTGTTCCAATCAAATGCTCTCTAGAATCTAAAGCTCTGCCCCCTCTGCTATAAACACCACATGGCCGAAGCGACCGTTGAGGCGGAGCAATATGGGTTGGAGATGTGTGTTCAGTTGTCCAAACGCTCATGTTTTACTCCGTTTTCCAACTGTATGTTGGTTAAGAATGAAATGGCTAGAATTTCTTCACAACTATTGAATCCAACGTATCATCAGCGCTCGGATTCACTTGGTGCTGTCAAGAACGACTGCAGTCTGTGAGCTAAACTAAACGCTATTGGCTATTTGAAAAGGGGGAGGGGCCATTCAATAAGTCTTAGCTTCCTGTTTCAGTGGAAATTACATCAATGCATCAGACAAAGCTGTGCGGTCCAGGGGCCTGTTTCAATAAGGAGGTTCAACCAACTCTGAGTTAAAACTTGAACTCTGAGTTGACTTACCCTGAGATGGGAAACTCTGAGTTTTCGGTTTCAGATCAGCTGAAATTAGTTAGTTCAATCAACTCTAAGTTGACTGACTCAGAGTTAAGCGCGTGCACCACAACTATAGAAAGCCATTATCAATGGAGCGCAGATATCATGAGTAACCATGGCAACAGCCCCAGACACAAAGAGGAATTACTGTTATACAGTGTTGGGTGTAATTAATCACCAAGTAATCTAAATATTGTAATTTAATTAAAGGGATTACTCTTAATTCTACTGTCATTTAAAATAAAATCTTATGTAATTACAGTAAATAGGCTACTGCATAGACCAGGGATGCTCAACTTCGGTCCTGGAGGGCCACTGTCCTACAGAGTTTAGCTTCAACCCTGACAAAAGCTCTTTTCTAGTAATCCTGAAACCATTGATTAGCTTGTTCAGGTGTGTTTAATTAGGGTTGGAGCTAAACTCTGCAGGACAGTGGCCCTCCAGGACTGAAGTTGAGCATCCCTGGCATAGACTATAGAACAATTCTGTGTAAAACAATAGTGGATTTAACATACATTTTCAAAAGGTATATTTTGAATGTAACCTTCTCCCTCTACACACTTTGGTCAATTCAAGAATAATTCATGTAATTAAATTGTGTTAATTTGAAAGCATTACAAGTGCAATTTCTTGTCTCTCCTCGTTGTATTGTTCAAGTGGTTGAGGTTGATATGGGATTTAGTAATTAATAATAAGTAGACCAATACTTTCTAAAGATAGTAATTATTACATTAACCTAATTACACTGTTGAAGATGTCATTTGTAGTTAGTAATTAATAACTATTTTAGAGTAACTGTTATAATATAAGGTGAAACTGGAAGAACAGTTATTCAACCTAATTTTAATTTGCATGTAGGCTATGTGCAATCCTGCAGGCATTAAAAGAATGTGGCAGCAGCTGAAAATAAAAAATATAAAAACATAATTCAATCAGGTAAGGCTTGAGCATATCATGGGTGTAGGCTACCTGACTTTACAAACATTTGACATATTAAATAACTAAATAGCATCCAGTGTCTAGCAGTGCAGCAGCATTTCTGGCTGAGGGATCCTTCATCAGACCCGGTCACTCCCGGAGATCCAAGGGCCTCATAAAATGTAAGAGGTCTATGTGTTATTTTTTATATAGGGCATTTTAAATATTTCCATTTATTTGACTTTGGGTTGGGGTTTTCATTGGTCCCAAAAGATTCTGATGGTAATATCTGTCTTTTGGAGCCTCTTGTCCCAACAGAACCCCAGGCAGTTGTAAGTAGCCGACTCAATACACCAGAAATTATGACAAATAGTATTATAAAGTGTACTCAACCAAATGCTCATCTTCACCGGACGATGGGGATGAAACAGTTTCTGCTGCCATAGAGAGGCCTACAGAGGTAATGTTAATATTATGTGTCTACAGATCAGACAATCTACACATTCACATTTGTATGTGGAGTATAGAATCTAAGTTTATATCTAAGTATAAACCGACATTCTTATATTTCCCCCCAGTGTGTGGAAGAACAGCAGGAGGATGGTCCATCAACTTCTGCTGCACAGATGAACACACTGCAGTGATTTTCAGTAAATGCCACTGTTTAATTCTCTAGAATTTGTTCAGAACTACATGATGTGACTAATCGGCTGTATTTTCAGTTGCCAGTTAAGGAGTTATATAGACTTCATCTTATTAATAAATAAATAAAAACAGCGGAAAAAACAGCAATAAATAAATGTACAGAAAGAATGAATGAGGTGTTTAAACACCGCTTCCTCTTTAAAAAAGGGGAGAAGACCGCAAGAAACTCTGGGTTTACCGAAGAAAACCTGCTCCCGACCAGGTTAGGTTCACAGAGTAAGTTGCCATGGTAACTGACTCTGAGTTTAAGTTACCTCTCTTTCAGAAACGGGCTTGACTTACTCTGCTTTCTCGGGTTTGATATACCTCCCATTCTGAAACGGAAAACCCAGAGTTTCCCTCATTTCAGGGTTAACATATTTAGAGTTTTCACTTAACCTCCTTTCTGAAACAGGCCCCAGGGCACTTCAGTGGGACTTTAAATGGTATTTTTTGGATTGGTTGTTTGTATATGACCTTTGCCTGGATTGTGGATTACCCTTTTGATATTTATCTGGATAAATACTGGATTTGGATTCTCAGCCTTTGTCTCTCGGAACAGTTTGTGACACTTACAGGGCTTTTTGAGCCAGATAATGAAAAAATGTGAATTACTTTGAATCTGCATGAAAACAAATGTTAGGCAAAGTTAGCAGCTACACTTGTTAGTTGCTTATTTTATTATGAAATGTACCAACTAACCCACAAAAAAATATGTTGTAGTCTTGAACGTGTATAAATGATATAAATTATCTTTTTCTTTTTTTCTCTATCTGAATCTATGAAGAATCAATAAAAGCTCCAATCTCCTACTCTGCCACTGACTCACCGTGTGGAGCAGTCTTGTTGTATAACAAGGGCAGGGGCTCACAACATCCCAAGTGTCCAAACCACAACACATACGCCTGCCCGCATGTCACAATGTGTAAAGTAACTTTACGAAAATGCCAACGCAACTTTAAGAAAATGTAAAAATAATTAAATGTTTTTTCATCTGCATAACCACTTACTTGTACAGCATCATGACCACCAATCCAAGTTCGTGTCGTACCAGGCACCATGTTCAGCAGAAGATCCTTTTCAGCTTTACTGTGCACCGAGACAAGATTTCCACCCAAAGTTTGACAGTGCTTCTGAAAAGGCAGATTGTTTTTTGATATCATCAATCAAAACTAATTATTTTAGTGTTTTGTAACATTAATAATGGTAAATGAAGTATTCCTCAGCATCACAGATGTGTTTTTCCCTAAAGGGACTTAAAAAAAAAAAAAAAAAAAAATGACAGCCTTTCATGTGCACACAAGAAACTTTTCACATTTATGTGTATTATAATCTATTTCATTTGTGCGCCACATCCTACTATGAAGAAGACGAGAGAATGGATGCACATGAATTAAAGGGGTCATGAACTGGCTTTTGAATTTTTTTATACTGTTGTCTGAGGTCAACTTATGATGCTCGTGTGGTTTTTACATTAAAAAACATCATAATGAATAAGTAATAGGCTATTTTCTACCCTGGTTTGACGCCTAG
The DNA here is from genome assembly GCA_033366665.1 of Phoxinus dragarum. Taxonomy (NCBI): domain Eukaryota; kingdom Metazoa; phylum Chordata; class Actinopteri; order Cypriniformes; family Leuciscidae; genus Phoxinus; species Phoxinus dragarum. Next base: position 16,325 of record JARPMJ010006434.1, read on the forward strand.
CTCCTGAAACGCTCGGTTTTTATGGGCGGGCCGCATTGAAGACTTGGAAGTAAACACCCACTGCTATAATTGGATAACAGTTTTGCATATTATGAGTGTTAACTAGAGCTTAGATTTTCTGCCCGAACTTGAACCGGGCAGATATTTCCCGCCACTATCCTTGGGCCGTGCCCTTGGGCGCATCCACAGATGAACGACTTCGAGCCGAATCTGGCCGAGCACAAACTTCTCATCACACCAGCACCCAGTTTGCACGTCTAAATTAGTTGCTTACATAAAAAAAAAGAGCATACAATAGCATAAAAAGCCTTTTTAATGAACATAAAGGTCCATGTTTAATACAAATGTACACGAAACTTAATGAAATGTTTAGTGAAATTAGAAAATATTTTAGAGATCGTTCATTTAGTTGTATGTTCCCATATACATATTTTGTTCTAATGTCACAAGTAATAATCTCAGGGTTTACTGGGTTTTACATGATTATTTTTGTATTGGTGGTGAAATATATAAAAATAAACATTGTCACGTGTTTATCTTTCTTCTTCTCACCGATTCCTGGAGGACAATTACTTGAGTCGCCCCCTGTCGTTTAAAGAATAGTACAACGGCGAGCACGTCAAGTATAAATGCCTCGACCGTTAGCGCGCACTGTCTGCAGAGACTCGCACTGCGGAGCCAGGCGAAAGTATAAACCAGGCTTGAGCATCAAGCAGGAGCAGCGCGTGAGCACTCACGCTCAATTAAAGTCGGAGGTATGGAACCATTTTACACAGCGTTTTTGCACTAGGTGACCGACTGCAAACCCGTTTTGTTCGCAGGCGATTGATGATGATGATTTGCACTAGACCTACGTTTTACTAGGCCATCCAAAGTTCATTCTTGTTCATTTTCTGTGTTCATCATTGTTCACGGGTTTTTTTTTATGTTTCTTCATTCGTATCCATTTACGATCCATTCCATTCTGAATAAACAGCGCAGTTTACATGCTTCGTCCTTGTTGCATTTTTCATTAAGATAATTCTAAACAGATTTCTGTTCAGACAACTCGGAATTGTAGTTGAGAACTTAAGTTATAACGGCCCACGTATTAAAAAAGGCGGTAGGCGATGGTGTTTTACTTCGGGCAGAACTGATGGAACGACAGTTTCTTTCAGTTTTTCCCTTCGTTTGGCCTAAAGAGGTTATTTGCAGCCTTTAGACACTAAACAGAGCTGAGGGCCATTCTGTTCACGGCTCTTGCTGATGATGCATCATGACCATACGAGCCAATACATCTCTGCATGTGCAATTCAATACAAAAAACCTTAAATTCTACAGTTTTTTTTTTCAGTGAACATTATTATGCAACAACCATTTCTATATAGATATATTTTTATATAATTTTTATATAATTTTTAGAACTATTTTTATATGTTTCCACCAGAATGTGGTGTGTTGCCAGTGGCTCATTATTCTGAGTGTATTTAAAGATGAAATAATACCCAAATGAGAATCCAAACATTTCTTCAAAAAGCCTGTACGTGTGGTTACTGATGCAAGTTTGGTATTTTCTTATAAGATTTGCTTATTTAAGTTATACTACTTTTATTATTTAAAACCTTTTTCAACACAAACAACAACAACAACAACAAAATCTAAATATTCACGTGAGATTAGATCAGATTCACTATCGAGAAATCAGTGTCTAAGTTCTTGATATTGCTCTGTATAACTGCAGAAAACTAGGTTTCAACAAAATAAAGAGTTGCATAAACATATGTCACATAATAATAATAGTGCTGTCAGAAGCACATTACCTCTGCTGCCATCCAGTCCAGCGGTGTTGTGAAGAGTTTGACACATTTCAGTCCAAATGCTGACCATCCAGTGGGGCAGCCATCAGCTGTATATATAATATTCAAGAAACAGTGAGCGTATTTACATACACAATCATCGATTATGCTTAATAACCCAATAACATGTCATGTACAGTAAACACTTTACATAGGGTTGTTATTGGGTAAATGTCAAAAACTATGTAAGCTATTCAAAAAGTAACTTCTTGGAAGAATATCAAATGTATTCTTTGCTCTCTCTGTAATAACAATAATGATTTCAATAGTAACCTGCTGCGTCCCCCTGAGAGAATGCCATGAAGAGAAGCAGAAGTGTCAGCTTTGCCATGGTCATCCTGGGAAACGAATCAGCTGCAAAGGTCAAATATGCCGGTGCATTACAAGAAAATGTACAAAGATACCAAGCAAGAACAAAGATATTTGAAATGCACAACAAATAAATAAATGCACTTAATCAGTATCTTAGGCTTGTTTATAATAAAAATATATAAAGTCTAATAAATATTAAGATATAAATGTAAATTATACATATTGTTTCACTGGCAGAATTGTATTCACTTTAAGAAACAGTTCAACTCAAAATTAAAAATTGTCATAATTTACTCACCCTCATATTGTTCCTAAACTGTGTGCTTTTCTTTCTTTCGTGATGAACAACAAGAAGTCAAGTGGGGTCCAATTTTGCTTTGAACCGCACCGACTTCCAGTCTATGGACATTGAAACATTCCTCAAAATAGCCTCTTTTGTGTTTCATGCAAGAAAGAATATCAGACAGCTTTGGAACGGCATGAAGGTTAGAATATCATGACAGAATCTTAATGTTTGGATTAATATAATCTCTTTTTATGCTATAAACCAGAGTAAAGATTTGCCAGTGTTACAAAATACACCGTCTGAAAATAATTTCTACTGAAATGTAGGGATGTGATAAATACTTACATGTTTATTTCAGAATGTGCCGTCAAAATTTCAGTAATGCTGCAGTGATGCTCCATGAAGCACTTTTCCCTACTATACTAGATGTCATATGTACAACACAAGTGGGGTAATATTTCAATAAATATTGATCAACTTGACAAACATCCTTTTACACTTAATTTGAAATTTGGGTGGAGTGCAAAGAGAAATGGATATCAAAGATACCGGATTCCTTTATTTGGATTCTTGCATCAACATGCTGTAGGTAAAAAACCCTGAGAAATGTAAGTTAGGTATGATTGCTAAGTCATGAAGCAGTAGGTAAGTTTGTCAGGTTCTAGGAATGAGGACCAACATGGAGGGAGGGAAGGGAGGGAGGGGGGGGGTGGCTTGGCTACAATTTTTAAAGACTGTTTTCAATGTCGGACTATACAAAGAACTGCTTACAACAGCTTTGAACTACAGCTGCTTACGCTGGACTCTAATTCTCCTATTGCTGTTGCTGTGGTCTATAAGCCCCCAAAGCCACATAAAGACTTTTTGAGTGATTTTTTAGGAGGTATTATGTCAAATTTTGAGAGATTTTTAATTATGGGGGATTTTAATATTCATATATGTTGCCCCCAAAACTTATTTGTCAAAGATTTTATAAATTTAATAGAAGATTTTGATTTAGTGCAGCTGGTTACAAGACCTACACATATAAAGGGGCACACCCTTGATCTTATTCTGTCTCATGGGATATTGCTGGGTGAAATTGAGATATGCGAGCTTAGTTTCTCTGATCATAACCCCATCACATTCAGTATGCCTCTAGCACTTAAAACTATAAATCTTTGTAAAACTGTCGTGAAGGCGCGGAGAATCACTGATGCCACCTCTACTACCTTTGCTGAAGCTTTTGAGGAGCTCTTTAATTATCCTGAATTTGCTTCACCAGAACTGAATTCGGATGAACTACTTGATAAATTTGATTCTATCTGCAGTACTATTTTAGATGATATAGCGCCACTGAGAATAAAACACCAAAAATCCACCTCTGAGCCCTGGGTTAATAATACTACTCGAACCCTGAGACAGATATGCAGAAGAGCCGAGAGGAAATGGAAAAAAGACAAACTACAGATCTCTTATGAGATGCTTAAAGACTCTCTTTTTAAATATCAAAAAGAGTTGAAAGTGGCCAAAGCAAATTACTTCTCTACCCTTATAGATAAGAACCATAATAACCCAAGAGTTCTTTTTAATATTATCAATACTGTTACGAATCCAGTTGTGTCCATCTACCCGAATGAGTCAGTAGCAATGTGTGAACGGTTCTGTAAGTTTTTCACAGACAAGATAGCTGGAATTAGAAATAACACACAATTGACCACTGGTAACCCTGCAGGTCAGTTAAATTTTACCGGCAGACTCAGTAAATTTACACCAATCACTATGACTTTTTTAAATGACACGGTGAAGCAGCTAAAACCTACAGGATCACCACTAGACACTATCCCAGCACGACTATTTAAAAAAGTGTTCAATGTAGTGAGTACGCCACTCCTACACTTTGTAAATAAATGCCTTGAGCTGGGAGTTGTCCCTGAGCGTTTAAAACATGCGTCAGTGCAACCCATACAAAAGAGGCCAAATTTAGACTCATCTAATCTATCGAATTTTAGACCTCTTTCACATCTCCCACTTTTAACAAAAATTTTAGATAAAGTAGTTTTATGTCAGCTTGAAACTTTTTTGAACGAAAACAAAATTTTTGATATATTTCAATCTGGTTTTAAAAAATTCCACTCGACAGAAACGGCGCTTGTTAAAGTGCTCAATGACATTTTTCTGGCTACTGATTCTGGAGATTCGGTAGTATTGATACTCTTGGATTTAAGTGCTGCATTCGATACGGTTGACCACAATGTCCTACTATCTCGCTTAGAACACGTAGTGGGCATTAGAGGCCCAGTCCTACATTGGTTCCAGTCTTATCTTACAAAAAGGAGTTTTTCAGTTAACATTAGTAACTACCGATCTACATCAGTAAAGGTAACATGTGGAATTCCTCAAGGCTCCACATTGGCTCCGATGTTGTTTTCTTTATACATGCTTCCTTTGAGTACTATTTTTAAAAAATATGACCCGAGTTATCATTGTTATGCAGACGACACACAAATATATTTTCCTCTTAATCATGGAAAGAATTTAGAAGAGATGGCTGATTGCCTTGAGGATGTGAAAGCATGGATGTCACAAAAATGTTTAAGTTTAAATGAGGAAAAGACTGAGGTTATAGTGTTTACACCTTCCAGTCTATATGATACAACAAATATGGATCTTGGTACCTTGACACCATATGTGAAGCCATATGTCAAAAACCTGGGAGTGGTACTGGACAGTGCTCTGAAGCTGGATAGACAGGTCAATCAAGTGGTAAAATCAAGCTTCTACCAGCTACGAACCCTGGTAAAACTTAAGACTATACTCTCAGTCTCTAACCTGGAAAAAGTTATACATGCTTTTATCTCTACAAGGCTGGACTATTGTAACTCGCTCTATGTAGGGATCAGTGAATCATCCATTAACCGCCTTCAAATAGTCCAGAATGCCGCTGCAAGAGTACTGACAGGAACTCGAAAACGAGACCATACAACTCCTGTCCTTAAGGCACTACACTGGCTGCCAGTGCGCCATAGAATCACTTTTAAAGTATTATTATTAGTTTTTTAAGTCACTAAATGGGATGGCTCCATCATACCTCACGGACCTATTGACTGTTCACCAACCATCAAGAGCGCTTAGGTCTGCGAACCTAGGCCTTCTGGTGGCTCCGAGAACAAAACTTAAGACCAGAGGAGACAGGGCTTTCTCTAGTGCCGCTCCTAGACTCTGGAACAGCCTCCCTCCAGAAATCAGAGCTGCACCAACCCTGTGCATCTTTAAAGTGAGGTTAAAGACATTTTTATTTGATCTGTCGTATGTACATTGAAATGTTGATACAATTGTCCTGTTGCTGTTCTATTTTTACTCTATTTTATTCCCTGTACAGCACTTTGGTCAACGGAAGTTGTGTTTATCTGTGCTTTATAAATAAATTGAAATTGAAATTGAACAGCAGAGAGAAGGCAAACAGGGATGGCAGCATCTTTTCCATGCAACGTGAGCTTGAACTGGATTAGGTTTCTGTGGTCAACAAACAATGACTTTTGCCTTTGTAAGACTGTACAAAACTGTAAGGCGGATGTAGAAAGTCTGAACTGAGAAACAACAACTCCTCGAGGAAACAAAGGACATATCATGAGAATTAACATTTGAACTCTCTTGCATAAGTAACCATGCCATCCGAGACGCCCGAGCAGTTCACGCCTCACCCTTACAGTCTAATCATCTGCCATCTCTTCTCTCCTCATGCTGGGATAACATGAAAATTCACCTTAAAATCTATGGTTTAATGTGAACTATTATCATACAACACTGTACATGTTTGGTATCATGTGAAATGTCTGGTACTATGGTCTTGTCTCCACAGAAGTAAACCAAATGGTAATAAAGGTTTTAGGAGTTTAGAGATATCTTGCTTGCAGAGGATGGTGGGTCTTTCATGCAAATGGAATTCTGTTCTCAAGAGTTGCAAACTCTGGAGACCGTGATTAATGCAAATTCCCATTCTTAGCGCATGTTTCCATCTGAAAGAGGTTTCTGTCCTGGGCTTATTATTCCTAGAGATGTTTCAAGAGGCTCAGGGCAACTTTTAACGAGATCAACCTGTAATGCTTTATGTCTTTCAGACACTCAACATTATGTATACTATTTTCCTGAGTCAGATATTCAGTACATCTTTTACTCCTACCTCAGAGCATTTGATGTTATGCATTGATCATCTTTGAATTGATTCTGTAATTTGCATGATACATTTACCTGACTAATAATAAATTGTTACATTTGATTTCATTCTGATTTACCCTGAAATTAATTTGCCAAGTAGAATAAACGAATGCGTATGTTACTGTGCGGACATGTGTATGTCCTTCTCACCATAACCTCACCTTCCTCTAGTGAGTTAGAAGGCACTACCACAGTACCCTCTGTTACCCTGCAGGTCTCTACAGCTCGCAGGTCACCAGATGTCTGAGGGGGAGAAGGAACAATGTCCTGTAGCCTCGACCTACCTCTAACTTGTGGTATCTCTGGCACCAAGACAAACAAATCCTCATCACACCCCTCTTCCAGGGGCTGCACAGATTCAGCCACCGGACTATCAGACAACCCAATTCAGCAGATCATGACAGATCTGAGCCTTCAGCAAAGTTCAGCACATGCTTTACTTTTCCCAGATCTGTAATGGGAGCAATGGTATATACTGCCCCAACTTCCTTAGGTGCCCTCATGACCTGGACCACTGAGCTCCACAGGTCCTGGATTTTACATCTACCCCTCATACTATGATTGCGGAGGTATACCAGCTGACCCTCCTTCAGTGGTGCTTCCTTCACCTGCAGGTCATGCCGGGCCTTTCGCCGATCGGCTGCAGCACACAACCGTTCACCAGCACCCTTAAACGCTACTTGCAACCGATCCTGCTGCTCCAGAATCCACCTATTAACACCGCCAGCCAATGGCTCTTTTAACTCTGCTCAGTAAGAAATCAACAGGAAGTCTGGGTTCCTGCCCAAACATAAAAAAAATGGTTCCCCGGTTGCCTGATGAGGAGTAGTGTTGTACGCAAAGAGTACCTGGGGGAGGCAGAACGGCCAATCACCCTTTTTGGAGGGCGGCAAAGTGCGCAACAGAAGTGTCAGCTTTTCCATGGTAAACCTGGGAACGAATCAGCAGCAAAGGTAAAATATGGCTGTGCATAGGAATATGTTACAAAGACACCAAGCATGAAAAAAAGCTAAAATTTCATTAAAAATAGTGTAAAGATCTGGCAGTTACAAAACAAAATATACACTGTCTGAAAACTATTTCTACTGAAATGTAGGGATGTGATAAATACTTACATGTTTATTTCAGAACGTGCCGTCAAAATTTCAGTAATGCTGCAGTGATGCTCTATGAAGCACTTTCTTGGGTAAAATATGGACAAACCCAAACGTTGGGTTAAAAATGTAATGTAAAAGTTTAACCCAACGGCTGGGTTTGACCATATTTTACCCAAAATTGGGTTGAAACAACCCAGCATTTTTTAGAGTGTGGGTGTCATATGTAAATCACAAGTGGGGTAATTTTGATAAACTTCTTTTTACACAAGGTGTAATTTGAAATTTGGGTGGAGTGCCACCCAAATTTGGGGGGGGAAGAAAATTTCTCCCACATTTCTGTGTGTGGGAGAAAAAAAAAACTTGCATCACAATAAGTTGTGATTGTCAAAACATTTGGTAACTTATTTTTATTTTTATTTAACTTATGTTTACTGACAACATGTTACAATGTTTAGCTGCATGGTTACAATTGCTGGCAGGTTACTGTATTTATTATTGCTTGACATCTTGATTCAATATCGATTCATTTTGATAATTATTAGTTACAGTAGATACATGTTAACAAATAAATCACTAATGCTGAAAACATAGAGAGCCCTATTTTGTATTAAAGGTTAAAAATAACAACTTAAATAAAATATAATGCGTTCTTTATTATAATAACAACTTTATAATATTTTAATGATATAAGTAAAAATATATGTAGCCTAATATAGTGGACATATTTAACAAAACTCTATAGCTAATTTTTCCAGCCTATAAATGGTCATTAAATTGCTTTCCTGGTGTAAATGTAACTTATGTGACATTGTTCTAGCCGACCTGTTTTGCAGTCCATTTACATTTACCATTTACCTGTTTTATTGACTTCTTACCGCGGTTGAAAAACACTGATTGATCCGAGGCATACATTTCGGTAAGTTCGGGTTTATTTACTAATATCTCTCAGCTGAGCTCAGATTCTCATCACCAGTCGTCACGGTTTTCCCCGCCGTCTATCTTGTATCTCTTCTTTCTTCTGTTACTAAGTTCGGGGTGCAGCGCATAGGGTTCAGTGACACTCATCAGTGCGATCTATGGTCGGGGAGTTTTTTTTTTTTTTTTTTTGCGTGAGAAATGTGATGTGTGGCGTGAGTGCGTGTGAAAACAGGCAAAACCGTGTGTCACACGGCGAAAGCGTGAGAGTATCAAATATCCATAAACCTTTATTACCTTATTCTTCCATCGAAATGCTGTATATAAATATTTCTAAGGAATGTAAGCATGGTATGTTTGCTCAGTCCAATAGAACAGTGGGTAATAAAGGCCAGTTTATCAGGTTCAATGAATGAGGACCAACAGCAGAGAGAATGCAAACAGGATGGAAACACCTTTCCTTGGCATGTGAGCTTGAACTGGATCAGGTTGCTGGATTTAGTGTTTTTGAAAAAAAGTTGCCAGCCACCACCAGCATTTTTTATTATTTTCACAAGTTTCATGGCCCCCAGAATATCTTTTGTTGTATGAATATCTGACCATGCAATATGTCAAAAGAAAAAACAGAGCCTCTGCTTTTAAACAAGAACAAAACAAATATTTTAGTCTAGTTTTACTTTGCTTCATGCATACTTTTTTTATTAACACATGAATGCTCAAAGCTTCACAGTGCTTTAGCTCATACTGGGTCGACATTTCATTCAGTAACATTAGGCAGTTTTTGATTTATATGCTGCTTATTGTTGATGATTGTGTTATTTTACATATGCGTGAGCAATCTTCTATCACTTGTTTCTGCTTCTTCTCCGGTGTTTTGATCTGGAGATTCTGTCCTCTTTCAGAAGATATCCTGGACCCTGGAGGTCATGGGCACTTCTAACCGATTTTGAAATCTGGTTGAAGCACACACTTAAGGAGAATCTTTGCAGATTTTCTTCCCTCAAAGATGCTCAAATCTTGTCACACTACAAGATTTGAAAATAGTGGCGCATCACACACTACAAGATATTCTTAAGATTATCTTGCCGGATTTACCACCTCACGTGACGCGATCTCACGGAAGCGCATGTAAACAAAATGGATACTGTGTCGCGGCAACTTGCTGTATTAATACTTATTCTTTGTAGCAATAAAAAACATAAGAAAATCAAACGAGTGTGGACGAGAAAATGGTTGGGGAGACGGAGTCAGCATGGAGTGTTTGTTCTTCAGCGAGAACTAGAGGTACGATTTTTTACTATTTTAAAATGTTTACAGTAGTGCGCTAGCAAGAGCTAGATTGTTTACAGTTGTTTGGCAACATGTTAGCACTACTTTATAGCGCTAACGTACTGTACACTGAAACAGTGTAGAACTGTGTTTTAGTACAATTTAAATCAAATAGGTGTTATTGTATTCCAAAATAGAAGCAGGAAATGTAGCGACCTTATGCAACAGGTCTGGTCACCAGGAATGTGTAGCTGTAACAGTGGTGATCAGCAAGTAACGTTAATTTGGCAAATTCACTGAATTTGTTTTCTTTTCGTGCAAGATGCAGACATGTAACATTAAATAGGTTGGATTGCTCCATCTCTCAATTTCAATTTCTCTCAGATTGTTACTGTATCCTATTGATATGTTTTTTTTATTATCAGTTGTTATTATGGACTCTATACATACTGTACATGTTTAAAGGAATCGTGAACGTTAAACGTTGAAAAGCTAACATTAACATTAATTACAGAGCATTAACTACACTGAATGAAATTGAATAGGCTAAAAATTATTACAAACAGATTGTAAACATTGTGAGTAGAAACCATGTGTTACCAAACATTATGTGTTTTTTTTGTTGTTTTTTTGCTAGTGTCACTCAAATGTGGAAAATATATATTTATACTTATTAAAATGTGATTATTTTTTTTCCTGGATAGTTGGAGGACAGATCAGGTTTCAAAGAGCTGCTGCGGGTGACATCAGATGAATTTGAATCCTACTATGGAGAGTAGAACCACTGATCACCAGGCAGGACACCAAGATGAGGTGGGCAATTACGGCCAGGGAGAGGCTCTCCTTGACCCTCAGATTCTTGGCAACAGGTTTGTATTTAAAACAAACCGACTTATAATTTATAGTCAGCGTTGAACTGCATTGGCCACCAAACTCAGTCAACATGATGTCAATAAACATTGAGGATGCTAAATTGTGCTTGGATATTGGATATCTCAAATGGTGTTGTCATGGAGTGAGATTAAATTAATGACAAAACAGGGAAACAGGAAAACATACAATTGGCTTTGACATAGTCTACTTACATTTACCATTTTAAACCTGTGATATTTTCAACTAGCGAAATTATTTATGAAATGAATTAACTATATTTTAATTAAATGATATTTGTGTTTCTGTTGAAGGTGAAACCTACAAATCATTGAGTTTCCAGTACCGAATTGGGGCCACTACTGTATCTGATATAGTGAAGGACACATGTGCAGCACTACATCAGGTCTTGAAAGATGATTTTCTAAAGGTTAGAATTCCCTAATATTTGTATTATTAGTATCACAATAACAAACATTATGACATACAGTATTTACAAATATGAAGACAACCAACATAGTTTGAAAATGACAAACTGAAAGAGGAGAAAACGCAAACAGAACAGAATGTATAGATGTGGTGGGCATAAGTTGTAACTTCATTGAATTTAGAAATTCAGCATAGGTGGGGTTGAGATTCAATAGTTAATCTATTAAATAAGGTGAGGAGAAATCTCTCACCTTATAAATAAATCTATCATTCTGCTCTTATTTTTGCAGACACCAAAATCAGAGGACGAATGTTGAAAAATGGCAATTTCCACATTGCCTGGGTGCCCTTGATGGCAAGCACATCTACATTCAGCCCACAGTGGAGCACGTGGCACAATTATAAGAACAGATTTTCTGTTCTTATGATGGCAGCTGTTGATGCAAATTATAAGTTTATTTATATCAGTGTTGGCACTCAGGGCAGGGTCTCAGATGCTGGGCTCTTTGCCAATTCTGACCTGAGGAAAGCGCCGGACAAGGGGCTCCTAAATGTTCCTCCTCCAGAAGAGCTTCCTAGGTCAGATGTTTTGCTGCCCTATATGTTTGTGGGGGGTGAGGCTTACCCACTAAGAAAAGATCTGATAAAGCCTTACCCTTTCAGGCAGCTAGACCACAACCAAAGGGTCTACAACTACTGGCTCTCATGGGCACGCAGAGTTGTAGAAAATGCATTTGGCATTCTCGCCAATAGGTTTCGAGTTTTCCGCCGCACAATCCTCCTTCACCCAGACAGTGTTACAAAGATCACCCTGGCTTCAGCATGCCTCCACAACTTCCTTTGTGAGCGCCGTTCTGAGGCATACATGCCACCAGCACTGGCAGACTGGCAGGATGCAGACCACAGAGTCAACGAAGGAGCATGGAGGAGAGATGGCCTGGGGGCCATGTAGAATGTTCAAGCTGGAAGGGTACGAAACCCCACCCTCACTGCTAAGCAGCAACGTGATGTCCTGAAGGATTATTTTACGTCACCTGCTGGCCAGGTGCCATGGCAAGAAGACTACGTTTAGAGAATTGATAGACATAGGCGTTAGCTAGGTGTAGCACAGCAATGTACATAGTTAGAAGATTACATTTATATTTTTGTGGTATTTGTTTGTTCTGCTGTAAAATGCTTTATTTAATTCTGCTGCCATATATTTATGAAATGTAAAATATTGTAATTGTAATTATTTAAAAACAAATTATAATTTAAACTCACAGCATGTCTATTTGCTATTGATTCAATTCAATTCAAATTTATTTGTAAAGCGCTTTTCACAATACATATCGTTTCAAAGCAGCTTTACAGAAAATGCATTTCAAAAAATGTACATACAAAAATACAGTTAGTTAATCATGTGTAAATTTAGGGCATAACGTATCGCCGGCGTTGGGTCGTCTCTTCACAGGCGTCGAGTCGTCTCTTCACAGGTGTTGGGGCATCTGAAGTCTCCATGAGAGGCTGGATACATAACTGGAGCTGGACAGGCGTCCCGAGATAACAAAAAAAAAGGCAGATGGGAAATAATTAGCGTAGCTGCTGTTCATAATATGAATGCATTTGATCTGATTTAACTGTAGTATAAAAGGTATGAGATGCATTATGTGAATGCTTGGCTAAAGAGATGCGTCTTTAATCTAGTTTTAAACTGGGAGAGCGAGTCTGAGCCTCGGACAATATCAGGAAGGCTATTCCAGAGTTTAGGAGCTAGATGTGAAAACGCCCTCCCTCCTTTAGTGGACTTAGTTATCCTAGGTACGAACAGAAGCCTCGAATTTAGCGATCTTAAAGAGCGCGATGGATTATATGGCGATAGAAGATCCATTAAATACACAGGCGCTAAACCATTTAGGGCTTTATAGGTCAGTAACAATACTTTGTAATTGATACGGAACTTAATAGGTAACCAGTGTAGAGATGATAAAATTGGTGTTATATGATCATATTTTCTTGACCTAGTAAGAACTCTAGCGGCTGCATTTTGGACTAACTGTAGCTTGTTTACTGAGGATGCAGGACAACCAGCTAATAAAGCATTACAGTAATCTAGTCTCGAGGTCATGAATGCATGAACTTACTTTTCTGCATTAGAAACAGAGAGCATGTTACGTAGCTTAGCAATGTTTCTAAGGTGGAAAAAGGCTGTTCTTGTGACATTTGAAATATGATTTTCAAAAGACAAGTTGCGGTCTAGTATAACACCCAGGTCTTTTACTGTAGAGGATGAAGTAACAGGACGTCCATCTAGATTAAGGTTGTATTGTAAGAGGTTTTGTGGGCAGTTTTTTGGACCAATCAGTAATACCTCCGTTTTATCTGAATTTAATTGAAGAAAATTACACGTCATCCAATATTTTATATCTTTAACACACTCTGTCATTTTAGATAATTTAGTGTTATCATCTGGTCGTGATGAAATATATAATTGAGTGTCATCAGCATAACAGTGGAAACTTATTCCATGTTTTCTTATAATATTACCAAGCGGCAGCATATAAATTGAGAATAGCAGAGGGCCTAACACAGATCCTTGCGGCACTCCATAATTTACTGACGTTATCTTTGATTTTTCCCCATTTAAATGGACAAAATGGTAACGGTCTGATAGGTACGATCTAAACCAGCTTAATGCCTGTCCCTGAACACCAGTGTAATTTTGAAGTCGATCTAAGAGTATTTTATGATCTATAGTGTCGAACGCAGCACTAAGATCGAGTAAAACTAGTATTGAGATACAGCCTTGGTCAGAAGCTAAAAGTAAATCATTTGTAATGTTAACGAGTGCAGTTTCTGTGCTATGATGTGGCCTGAATCCTGACTGAAATTTTTCATAGATATCGTTTTCTTGCAAGAAAGCACAATTGAGCGGACACAACTTTTTCTAGTATTTTAGACATAAATATTTTATAAGCATATTATTAAAATAAAGACAGTATTCATGATCACATTTCAGTTCTTTATTCAGTTCCAAATATATTTATGGGAGCGACCTAGGCTCTACCGTGCTGATGGCCTGCACCCCAGCAGAGTCGGAGCGGCTGTTCTGTCGGACAACATCTCCAAGACGTTACACACCATATGACTAGTAAGTCAAAGTCCAAATCACATTCTTTGCTGTCCCAAATTAAGTGATATAAGTACCAGTGTAGAACACTATATAGAAACTGTGTCTATTCCTCGTTTAGTGAGGCCAAACAATACATCTACTGCAGGATCTAAGAAAAATCTAATTGTGATTAAACAGAAAATCTCAATATTAGTGAACAAAAACAATTTCTAAAGCTAGGTCTTCTAAACATTAGATCGCTTACACCTAAGACGGTTATTGTAAATGAAATGGTCACAGATAATAGCTTCGATGTACTCTGCCTTACTGAAACCTGGCTTAAATCGAATGATTATTTCGGTCTTAACCCTCTGGGGTCTGAGGTGTTTTCTGGGTCCTGGAGGTGTTCTGACATGCTCTAACATTTGTGCTTATTTCTGTTACTTGTGACATTTTCATGGCTAAAGTCTTATTACACTGCATTCAGCACAAACTCTGCTACAATAATATGTCAGCAGCATGTATGTAAAAGTTTGTAGTTTTGAGATAATAACATTTATGCGTTTGTGAAAATGCCCAAAAAGTCACTAAAATTATGTCATGAAACCCAAACTGATTATTTCTTCGCAAGGCTTTTGAAAATTGTATCACGTAGCCTAGAATATTTGCTCCAAAACTATGTGAAAATCATCCTGAATACTCATTCAGATCAGACAATATATTGATTTAAAATTGGTAAGACATGTCTTGTGTAAGAAAGCTTTATGCGAGGAGGCGTAAACCACCATGAATATTGAGTGTTTCACACCTGAGAGAGACAAAGAGCCTCATAATGGCCCTAATAGGAGCTCTCAGGCACTATCATTATGAGGAACCTTGCACAAAGAATGAGGAGATTTAAAAAAGAATGGCTTTTTGATTGTTTGAATTTATTTACAACACAACATCATCCAAAGATACACAACAAATGGCAAAAAAAGCACATTATTTAACACACTGAACTAAAGACAGAGACTTAACCAGTCACACACATTTGTGCCATTCCTGAAACATAGTACATACCTGTCATTTCCAAGATGTTTGATTTTTCACTTTACCTCCTCATGCTCATGTTGAAGTCAGCAGGACTGGTACCTAAAAATAAAAAAATAAAAAAGCTGTGAACATGCTGATATCAAGAAGAAACTAGGGCTGCATGATTGTGGGAATACATTTTAGATTTGTTCTGGTTAAAATTCCTTTTTAAAATTTACAAAATACACACACACACACATATATATATACATATATATATTTGTTGTGCCTTGTAGGCATATACCTGCAGGGCTGAATCAAATAATAAGAACAATAGTATAGCAGGCATCGTTAAAAAGGAACACTTCAGTAACACTACACTAGAGAAAAACATATTGATTATCATATGTTACTTCAAATGTTTACAATCGATATGACGTTATGAAATGAGATTGGAGTAAAATCATGGTGCGTTTTGCTTTTCAAACGCACGTCGCGCGAATAACTCAAACTCTCACAGCGCGTGCAGGGAACATTCACTGAAGCATCGAGCAACAGTTCAATGGCAATGTGAAGTTTAAGCAACAATAACACTAACTAATAACTTTGAGGCTATCAAAGACTACTTGGAACATTTCTCTCATCCATTTAGCATTATTGCAATTACTGAAACCTGGTTTATGTCACAGTGTCTGGTTTATGTTCCTTGGGTCACCACTAGATGTCCTCCTTCCCCACGGTGTCCATCACACTATTGAACTACATTTCTCACGATCCTTGTCTTCTCATTACACTCAGCTGTCCCTTGTCACTAATCATTGCACTCAGCCATTTCCCCATTAGCATTGTCATTTCCCTGTGTATATAACCCTGTCTGTTTTAGTATGTGTCACGGAGTCCTTGTTAATGTCCCCACACTTCCGTTCCTGTTGTTGCCTGTACCTTGTTCTTGTCTTGTGTCTTCGGATTGCCTTTATGGATTATGACCCTTGCCTGGACTGTTTTGTGAGTACGGATTACCCCTAATAAATACTGCAATTGGATTCTCTCTCTCCTGTGTGTGTTCCGTGACAGAAGGACTCCGTCACACCTAGATCCAGCAGTATGAGTTTCAGCTTCTCTTCCCCAGCCATCGAGCGGGAGAGGAGGGATTGTTTTGAGGGGACCCGTCTGGTCATTTTTCGTGGGACCCGGGGAGGTCACAGAGGAGGAGGAGGTGGTCGAGAACAAGGCCAACACCACCCTCCACCTTGGCCCCCCTTCGTCCCTGGACTGGTGAGGGACGGATTAGAGCCACCATCTCGCCATCGCGGGCGGAGAAGGGGAAGACGTACGTCCGCCCATCCAGAGACTGTTCACGTCCCGTCTGCCCAGCCAGAGTTTGTTCACGTCACGTCTGCCCAGTCAGAGACTGTTCACGTCACGTCTGCCCAGTCAGAGACTGTTCACGTCACGTCTGCCCAGTCAGAGACTGTTCACGTCACGTCTGCCCAGTCAGAGACTGTTCACGTCACGTCTGCCCAGTCAGAGACTGTTCACGTCCCGTCTGCCCAGTCAGACACTGCTCACGTCCCGTCTGCCCAGTCAGAGACTGTTCACGTCCCATCTGCTCAGCTTGAGACTGGTCTAGAGATGCCCATTTGTGGGGCCGCCAAGGCTATGATGGATTATTTAGAGCGTCTGGCTCGGATCCTGGACATGCCAGTGTCTGCTGTTCCAGAGCCGGAGCCAGTGTCTGCTGTTCCAGAGCCGGAGCCAGTGTCTGCTCTTCCAGAGCCGGAGCCAGTGTCTGCTGTTCCAGAGCCGGAGCCAGTGTCTGCTGTTCCAGAGCCGGAGCCAGTGTCTGCTGTTCC
The DNA here is from genome assembly GCA_033366665.1 of Phoxinus dragarum. Lineage (NCBI taxonomy): Eukaryota > Metazoa > Chordata > Actinopteri > Cypriniformes > Leuciscidae > Phoxinus > Phoxinus dragarum. The sequence goes on from JARPMJ010006434.1 coordinate 33,493, forward strand.
AGAGCCGGAGCCAGTGTCTGCTGTTCCAGAGCCGGAGCCAGTGTCTGCTGTTCCAGAGCCGGAGCCAGTGTCTGCTGTTCCAGAGCCGGAGCCAGTGTCTGCTGTTCCAGAGCCGGAGCCAGTGTCTGCTGTTCCAGAGCCGGAGCCAGTGTCTGCTGTTCCAGAGCCGGAGCCAGTGTCTGCTGTTCCAGAGCCGGAGCCAGTGTCTGCTGTTCCAGAGCCGGAGCCAGTGTCTGCTGTTCCAGAGCCGGAGCCAGTGTCTGCTGTTCCAGAGCCGGAGCCAGTGTCTGCTGTTCCAGAGCCGGAGCCAGTGTCTGCTGTTCCAGAGCCGGAGCCAGTGTCTGCTGTTCCAGAGCCGGAGCCAGTGTCTGCTGTTCCAGAGCCGGAGCCAGTGTCTGCTGTTCCAGAGCCGGAGCCAGTGTCTGCTGTTTCAGAGCCGGAGCCAGTGTCTGCTGTTCCAGAGCCGGAGCCAGTGTCTGCTGTTCCAGAGCCGGAGCCAGTGTCGTCTGTTCCTGTGCCTGAGCCGGTGGTGTCTGTGGCGGTTCCTGAGCCGGTGGTGTCTGTGGCGGTTCCTGAGCCGGTGGTGTCTGTTGCAGTTCCTGAGCCGGTGGTGTCTGTTGCAGTTCCTGAGCCGGTGGTGTCTGTTGCAGTTCCTGAGCCGGTGGTGTCTGTTGCAGTTCCTGAGCCGGTGGTGTCTGTTGCAGTTCCTGAGCCGGTGGTGTCTGTTGCAGTTCCTGAGCCGGTGGTGTCTGTTGCAGTTCCTGAGCCGGTGGTGTCTGTTGCAGTTCCTGAGCCGGTGGTGTCTGTTGCAGTTCCTGAGCCGGTGGTGTCTGTTGCAGTTCCTGAGCCGGTGGTGTCTGTTGCAGTTCCTGAGCCGGTGGTGTCTGTTGCAGTTCCTGAGCCGGTGGTGTCTGTTGCAGTTCCTGAGCCGGTGGTGTCTGTTGCAGTTCCTGAGCCGGTGGTGTCTGTTGCAGTTCCTGAGCCGGTGGTGTCTGTTGCAGTTCCTGAGCCGGTGGTGTCTGTGACTGTTCCCGAGCCAGGGTCTGTCCCTGTCCCGCCTTGGTCTTCACCGCCATGGCCGCCGGAGTGGTCGTATTCACCCTGGTCGTCTCCGCCGTGGCCGCCCGAGGGGTCTTCACCGCCGTGGCCGCCCGAGGGGTCTTCACCGCCGTGGCCGCCCGAGGGGTCTTCACCGCCGTGGCCGCCCGAGGGGTCTTCACCGCCGTGGCCGCCCGAGGGGTCTTCACCGCCCTGGCCGCCCGAGGGGTCTTCTCCTCCCTGGCCGCCAGATGGACTGTCGTCTCCGCCCTGGCCGCCAGATGGACTGTCGTCTCCGCCCTGGCCGCCAGATGGACTGTCGTCTCCGCCCTGGCCGCCAGATGGACTGTCGTCTCCGCCCTGGCCGCCAGATGGACTGTCGTCTCCGCCCTGGCCGCCAGATGGACTGTCGTCTCCGCCCTGGCCGCCAGATGGACTGTCGTCTCCGCCCTGGCCGCCAGATGGACTGTCGTCTCCGCCCTGGCCGCCAGATGGACTGTCGTCTCCGCCCTGGCCTCCAGATGGACTGTCGTCCCCCGCCCTGGCCGCCCGATGGACTGTCTGCTTCGCCACGGCCGCCGGTTAAGTTGTCATCCCCTGTTCCTGTTCCCCTTCATGGTCCTGGCCCTCCATCCCTCCCCCTGATCCTCCACTATTCCACCTCCTGCCTGGACTCTTTGTTTGTTTTTTGTGGGTCTTGGAGCGTCTGGTAGCCGCTCCGTAGAGGGGGGGTTATGTCACAGTGTCTGGTTTATGTTCCTTGGGTCACCACTAGATGTCCTCCTTCCCCACGGTGTCCATCACACTATTGAACTACATTTCTCACGATCCTTGTCTTCTCATTACACTCAGCTGTCCCTTGTCACTAATCATTGCACTCAGCCTATTCCCCATTAGCATTGTCATTTCCCTGTGTATATAACCCTGTCTGTTTTAGTATGTGTCACGGAGTCCTTGTTAATGTCCCCACACTTCCGTTCCTGTTGTTGCCTGTACCTTGTTCTTGTCTTGTGTCTTCGGATTGCCTTTATGGATTATGACCCTTGCCTGGACTGTTTTGTGAGTACGGATTACCCCTAATAAATACTGCAATTGGATTCTCTCTCTCCTGTGTGTGTTCCGTGACAGTTTAATGAGGATAAAGGTATTGATTTCTGTCTTGATGGCTATGATTTAAGATATACAAATAGAATAAACAAGATAGGAGGGGGGGTTGCTTTGTACCTTCATAAATCTGTTAAATTTAATGTTTCACCTGAAATGACCATAGCTGTGGATGGTTTATTTGAATGCATAACAGTGGAAATTCAAAATGATAAAAAGACAAATATATTTGTAAGCTGTGTATACCGGGCACCTAGTTCAAGTATAGATACTTTCAATGAGTGGATGGGGAAACTGTTTTCTACTGTGACCCAAAAGAACATATTTATCTGTGGTGACTTTAACATGACTTATTGAATCCTACCAAACAAAAAAATGTTGATGACTTCACTGACACAATGTATAGCTTGTCTTTGTTCCCAACTATAACAAAACCGAGCAGAATAACGTCTCATAGTGCCACAATTATTGACAACATTTTTTCAAACATTATGGGAAATCAAATCATCAGTGGCCTATTTATATGTGATATCACTGACCACTTACCTGTTTTTACCTTGTATGACTGTAATTTCAAGAAAACAAATGACACTATGACAAAAATCTCGAAATGAAAAATTACTGAGGACACAATTCGTGCCCTAAACAATAGTTTAGAGCTCCAGGATTGGACTACAGTTTACAGAGAACTTAATGTGGACAGTGCTTATTGTAAATTTTTAGATATCTTCATTTCCTCGTATAATAAACACTGCCCTGTGAAAGAACATTTTATAAAGGAAAAACATAAGAAAAGCCTCTGGATTACGAAAGGAATAATTAATGACTGTAAAAAGAAAAACAACCTCTATAAATTGTTTATTAAAGTAAAAACTAAAGAAGCAGAACAAAGATATAAGAAGTACAAAAATAAATTAACTGATATTATAAGAACAAATAAACGGTTATATTATCAAAAAAAACTATATGAACATAAAAACAATATAAAAGGAACTTGGGATGTTTTAAATAGCCTAATCAAACAAGGATCCTCAAAGTTGACATATCCTGATCACTTTATTGATGAAAACGGTGAAGATTACAATATGAGTAATGTAGCAAATAAGTTCAAAAATTTTTTTGTAAATGTTGGCCCTAAGTTGGCTGCTGATATTCCAGGAAGTGGGGTCGAAAAATCAACTATTGAACGGAATCCCTTGTCATTTTTCCTCTCAGCTACAAATGAGCAGGAGGTGACAAACACTGTGTGGAAATGTAAAAGTAAGTCCTCCACTGACTGTCATGATATCAGCATGACATTGATTAAAAAAGTTATATTAAATATTGCAAAACCCTTAACTTATATGTGTAATTTGTCATTCCAGACTGGCTGTTTTCCAAGTAAAATGAAAATTGCTGAAGTAATTCCACTTTTCAAAAATGATAATAAACACGCTTTTACTAATTACAGACCAATCTCTCTCTTGCCCCAATTTTCAAAAATTTTAGAGAAACTCTTCAATTCTCGACTTGAAGAATTTCTCGAAAAACATCATGTAATTAATGATGGTCAGTATGGCTTTAGGTCAAAAAGAACTACCTCAATGGCAATAACTGAAGCTATTGAGGAAGTCACTAACGCATTGGAGGAAAAGAAGTATGCAGTTGGTATCTTTATTGATCTAAAAAAGCCTTTGACACTATTGATCACTCAATTCTATTAAAAAAGATGGAAAGGTATGGAATTAGAGGGCTGGCTGGAGATTGGTTAAAAAGTTACTTAACAGGAAGGTCACAGTTTGTTAAAATGGGTCAGTATTTATCAGATACTCTTGGCATTCTTTGTGGTGTCCCCCAGGGGTCAGTATTGGGGCCAAAACTGTTCAATGTGTATATAAATGATATGTTTGATGCATCCAAGGTACTTAAATTAATTTTATTTGCAGACGACACAAATATATTTTACAGTAGTGAGTATAATGAGCTCGTAAACACGGTAAACAGGGAACTAAAGATAATAAAAAAGTGGATGGATGCAAATAAATTATCCCTGAATATAAATAAAATTAAGGTAATGATGTTTGGTAATTGCAAAAATATTTATGTACAGAGAATAAGTATTGATGGTATCCAAATTGAAATAGTGAATGAGAATACATTTTTAGGAGTAATAATTGATTAAATTGTCATGGAAACCCCATGTCAGATATATAAAAACAAAAATCTCTAAAAGCCTATCAATTATAAATAAAGCAAAATTATACCTTGATGGAAATGCACTCCGTACTTTATATTGCACTCTGGTATTACCGTATTTTACTTATTGTGTTGAAGTGTGGGGAAATACTTATCAGAACACAACAAACCCTTTGATTATATTGCAGAAAAGAGCTGTGAGAATCATTCACAAGTTTGGTTTTATAGAACATACTCACAATCTGTTTACGCAGTCAAAGTGCTAAAATTTGATGATCTTGTACAATATAATACTTCAATAGTCTTATACAAAGCATTTAAGAAATTATTACCCCCTAACTTACAACGTTTTTTTAAAACTTCAGTACAAACTCATAATTTGATCGGTTTTGGACATTTTCAATACCGAGAGCCCAAACCACACGTAAATGTCACTGTGTGTCTGTATGTGGAGTGAAACTCTGGAGCAAACTGGACTTGCTACTAAAGCAATGCCAAACTATTCATAAATTCAAACTGTTATATAAACATTGGGTCTGGTTAAAATATAGAGATGAGGGTCTTTAATTTAGATTGCTGTTGTATTCTGTCTCATAGTGTGAATATGTGTTCAGTGTTCCCTACCATCGTTGGTATATTGTCCATTACATTTGTTGGCATTGTTTATTTCTATTGCATTGTTGTTATCTGTCTCATAGTGTTAACATGTGTTCAGTGTCTCTTACCATCGTTGGTATATTGTCTATTACCACTGTTGGTATATTGTCTATTACCATCGTTGGATATTGTCCGTTAACTATGGTTTGGATTGTACTCCTATTACATTGTTGGTGTTTTTTATAACTGCTGTTATAAAAAAACTAATCTGTTATTGTGGTAACGCCACCGTGATATATTATTGTAAATAATCTGAGAGCACAGTAAATATGAAGCCTAAATATCAATTACAAATGGTGACGCTGGGGTGGGATTAATAAATTGTCTTCTTCCCACTCCCTTTCAGGCAGAATTTGATTGTTATATTTGAATACTATATATTATTTTGTTTTTTTATTGCTTATTGTTTTTTTGATATTTTTTACCATATTGTCTACCTTTATTTTTATTTTATTTTTTTGTGCTATTGCCTGGAATAAACGATTAATAAAATAATAATAATAATAATATAATTCAGAATTATTTCTTACCTTAACATCGTTCTTGTCTTCAAATAGCGTTCTTCTTCTTCTGGTGTAAACCCTATAATCTCACAGCGTGTCTTCCAAACTCGACGACTGCAGAGGACTGATAAAGTTTGCCGCTTTGTTGTTGAGGTAATGGGGGCGTTCGCGCGACACATGGAAGATTTGCATCTCTATATGTTTTGCGCGTGTGGTCACATTAAAACTAATGAGCAAGGGTTAGAGAAATTGAATATCTTGTTGGTTTTATACAAATTACTTAAACAGAGAAATTTGTTTTCGTTTTGAATCAGATAATTTAAAACTACAAACTTAAATGATTATAAATATATAGAGCTCACAAATGTGTGACAAGTATTCGCTGAGTTTTGTTTATTTTTAGAGACGTGCTCAAGAAAAAAAGTTCACGAGACGGAGAGGCAGAGAGCACACCCTGTTTAATTTCTTTATTTTACAAAAGCACAACGTTTTGTTTTGATTGTAAGTGGACACATACAAAAGTAGACATCTCAAGAGAGAGTTTGTTGGGCCACAACCTGTCACTTTGAGTGATTTATGGCCCCCTCATAAATTCCTTTGCCCCCTAGCCCCCACCCGTGTGAGTTCCTGAGTGCGCATGCGCGTGAGCGTGGGAAATTTCCCACGCTTGCCCCTCCCCTAAGGGCGTGAACTGTATCGTGGGAGAATCTCTCAGTCTAGTTCATCCTTTATGTTTTAGCCATGTAGAATTTGATCTAAGAATTGAATGTCTGATAAGTTTTTCTGTACGGAGCAGGTGTCTGTGCACCTGTCATGTCTGTTTCAATCACACTGTATGGATCCTTAGCTGTGTATGTGTGTTTTGAGGTGTAAATGTTGGAATAACTATAATAATAATAATAAAAGAATAGGATTGTGATGGGTTGTGTTTTTTATTAAAGAATGGTGTTTTTACATTTGTTAAAATGTTAAAAGAGTTTTACATTGTGTTAAAATGTTAAAAGAGTTTTTTAATTATGTTTTCTAAATTAAAACATTAAACAAAACAAACAAAAAGTCTTATGTTTAGTGTTTTAAGTCTCAAAAGTTTATCATAAACACAAGGATTTTAAATTCATACTTTTTTGTAAATGTTACAACATATAACATGTGTTTTTCCCAACTATGTTGTTTTTTAAACTATTTTTAAAAATACCTTGTTGAAAGAAAGTACGTAGCTTTCTACGGATGGTAGACACGTCTGACCTTCTCAGAGATTTAGTCGTAATGAACCGAGTGAGAGACGAGCAGGGACGCTCGCAGACCACGCTCCTAACGTAGGTAGTCACACATCTTAGCCCTCGTTGGTTGTGGTTAGTGATGCGGTAAATGACGTCACTCTAAGGGGGGTATTCCCAAGAACGTAACGGTCTGTACTGGCCTTGGTATAAGTTAAAATACGCGAGTCGACAAAGTAAAATACGCTTGTGATTTTATTCAAGGAGAAAACAATGGCTACAGTATTACCCACAACGCCTGAAAAAACCATTGACATCGCAATGGAAGATTTGACTTTAGCCCCGCGGAAGAAGCATGGAGGTTGTTTAACAACGTTTCTTCATGAGCCAGACACTCGTATAAAATATTTTTTTCATCTCGCTGGAGGGAGGTCGATAATGTACAACTTTGACAAAGAAAACCGGGAGGTTAGACTGTCCAACATAGACGATGACGAGAGATTTACAGATACTGGCGAGGGATGTGAAAAGGATGCTTCAGATGACCCAGATCTGCTTTTCACAGAGAAGTCCTGGACTTTATTTTACACACAGATATGGAGAGACCTGAAAGAAGGAGGGAGCGAGCCTCTTTATATTGCAGAATGGACCGGGTCATACGGGACAAGATTCAGGCTGCTGGCAGACCACATGAACAAACAACCTGACGACTATATATACATACTATCTAGCGCTTTTGGGAAAGATATGCCGGAGCGTGTTTGGCCAATATCCGAAACCGACCATTTAAAACATTATCGGCTGATTTTCATGTTTAAATGGGCTGATCTTCAATTACTGGAAGATGTTTTCTCAAAAATTGACAAAATGTTTAAGTGGACTGGAGCCTACGAACGCTATAAAAGTATAAAAGTAAAGTTATTCCACCCGGATTGGTGTACGCCCACTAGGCGCGGCGTTCATATAGCTCCTCCTACGTACTACAAGTAATAAATACCTGAACACTCTCACGTTGCTCATTCGATCGCCATGACTCCAGAAAGCTATTTCCAGGAGTTTGCCACACATGATTCTCATGCTGGATACACGGTGAACGAGCAAACATTAGATGGATTATCAAGTGGACTATCGTCAAAAGGATTATCAGATGGATTATCACATGGACTATCATTGGGTGGATTATCAAACGGACAATCGTCAAATGGATTAACAGCGCCGCTGAAAAATATCGATTGGCTGGATAAATTCTGTATGGACCTGGGTTATCATTGCCTGGCTTTTCTCACAAGGGCTAACGGTGGTGTTGCAGCTGCAGCGGCCTCAGCAGCTGAGGGAATCCCTGACGTCACATCCTTCGATGAACCGGATGGATGCATCACAGATGTGGGGCACAGGATTATCAAGGCTGTTGTTGCTGTCATTTTGGATTATCTGATCGATAACGGATGAAGACCATATGCACTGGGTGTGAAGTTGATCACCCTTCTCAGACCAGACACTCGTGCCTGTTTGAACCTCCAGCATATTTCTTTTATTCGTGCTTTGATGAGATCAGTCTGAAACTGCAACGTCCCGAGCTGAAAACCATTCTTGCTCAGGCTTTGAATCTGCGAGGAATAACAACCCATCCACAAAGAATCCAGGGATCTATCGAGACAATTCTGTATGAACTCCGTGATGAAATGTTCATCGTTGCTGAGCTGTCCTCTGTCAGACAGAAGCTAATTGATGAGAGCTGCGAGGAGATTATTTTCAAAGCTGTTGACAGCTGGAAACTCGCTGAAGCCGAAACCACCGAATCTACCTGTGCGTAACGATGGGGAACACCTGCGCCGTCTGGATCGTCGAACACTTCTTTAAATCACGTGTCAAATGTGAAATATCTAACCTGATGTACAAGATTATCGATGACAAAGATGCAACAAATGATATACACCTGCAGAAATTATTGAGTCAAATGAGCAACGTGAGGGAAAAATCGAATGAATGGAATAATATGGTGAATATATTCGTAAAACACAAGCCTTATATGTCTATCAAAAACATTCTTGAAATGATGCCTGAAAGTAAGGAATCTCTTAGGATAGGAAACATTTTATGTATTTGTACGTATGTAACTGATGTTTGTAAAATGGCTAGGAATGAACAACCAGATGTCTGCAAAATTATTGATATTGCTGTCGAATATGTGGTTGAGAAAAATATTGAAACGTGTGTGAAATTTATTTCTATGTTTGGTTGATGCTTTTGTAACATGTACGTAAAATGAAAAAAAAAATAATAATAAAAATGTTTGTTTTTTTGATGTTTGTATGATGCTTTTTGTAACATGTACGTAAATGAAAAAAAAAAAATAATAAAAATGATTGTTTTTTGATGCTTGGAGTGATACCCTATAACATGTACATGAAAAAATAAAAAATAAAAATGTTTTCTTGATGGTACGTGTCACGTGTGACTGTGTTTTTGTAAATAAAACGGACAACTTCTTGTCACTTTGTTCATTATCGTATGAGGTACCGGCATAGTGGTATGGATGAGTTAATGAAAAAAACATATTATAATCCTGCCAGTTCAGGAGCTTTTGGCGGTAAAGACCGGTTAAAACAGGCAGTGTTACAGGAATACAATGTAAAATTAGATGATAAGGACGTGACTGAGTGGTTGGCAAAGCAGGATGTGTACACCTTGCACAAGACCGCGCCGGTAAAATATAAACGAAATCGCGTGGTTGTTTATGGTAAGGACCAACAATTCCAAGCTGATTTGGTAGACAGACATGTCCGCATACTCGAAAGAAAACCACGGGATTAATTTTATTTTAGTTGTTATAGATCTCTTTTCCAAATTCTCGTGGACGAGAATTTTGAAAAATAAAACCGGACCGAAGTGACTAAAGCTTTCGAGTCTATCTTACGAGAAGGGCGTGTTCCGGTAAAGTTACAAACAGACAAGGGGTCAGAGTTTTTCAATAAACATTTTCAACAGCTGATGAAAAAATATGGCATACATCATTTTGCCACGGCAACTGATTTAAAAGCGTGTGTTGTCGAGAGGTTTAACAGGACGCTAAAAGGACGAATGTGGAAATATTTAACATCTGTAAATTCCAAACGCTACTGTGATATATTGCAAGACCTGACCGAGGGGTATAACTCCAGTTACCATAAATCCATAAAAATGCGACCGTTGGACGTGGATAAAGAAAATGAGACAGTAGTGTTTAATAATTTATATGGAAAAATGCGTAAAGAGAGACCCATATTCAAATACGCGGTGGGGGATGTTGTGAGAGTCTCTAAAGTCCGTGGTATATTTGCTAAAGGTTATGAGCAGAATTATACTGAGGAATACTTCACCATAACTGCGTGCATACCACGTAACCCACCCGTATATCGATTACAGGATTATGATGGTGAAAATATCGACGGATCCTTTTACGAACAAGAACTTCAAAAAAATTATCGTCAGCGAAGATAAAGCATTTAAAATAGAGAAATTCTGGATAAGAAAAAACGTGGTAAAGTTATATACGTTCTAGTCAAATGGTGGGGGTGGCCGTCGAAATTCAATAGCTGGGTCTCGGAAAAACAAGTGATGCACCTGCAGAAACCTTTAACGTCGTAGAGAATGTTCGTGGGCGTCATTAAATCATCAGCATGGATGCAGAAGGATTCTATGTCACACTACCGTGTAACGCTTCGCTGAATGTCTATCCTGATAACAGTATATCTAATTATAGAACCAGACTTGCTAGACCTATAAATTTTAACGGGTTATGGGAGGTTGGTTTGGTAGAAATTGAATACCCACTAACATGGCTCACTGTAAACGAGAAGGACGTGGAATTTATTATTGACTGTGATCATAGTCTGCTACAGAATGACAACGAGGCTGATGGGCGGGGTGATCTAAACATACAAACTCTTCGAAAGGTCCTAAAAAAATTGTCTGTGGTGCGTAAAACAATAAAATCAGGATATTATGAAGACATAGACTCATTACTCAGGGAAATAAAAGTGGCACTTCCTCCACGAGTGCAGCTAGGTTATGACTCTATAAAGAATAAGGTATTTCTAAAAGCGCCTCAGAGAGTATCACTAACGTTTTTTGGTAAGTTAGCAATTATTCTGGGTTTAAAATCGGGTGTTTCTATAGAAAATGTAAACAAATCCGCAGAAGATCAAGACGCATGGTCTACAGCACCTGTGTATGCACCATTCCAATCTGATATAAGAGCCGGTTTCTACACATTGTACGTGTACACGGATAATAGACTATCAATCAGTCGGTGACGCCTATGTACCTTACTAGCGTCTGTATATATAACTGGCGAGACTAACAAAACAGTCAGTGTGAGATTTGACAAAACACATTACGTACGGGTTAATAAGAGCTGCATTACAGAAATCTCTGTTGAAGTAAAAGACGATTTAAACCAGGACGTACGTTTCACCTACGGAAAGGTCATCACCAACTACATTTTAGGCCTGTAAAACATCAACTGTTTTAAAAATGGCGTATCACACACCGTACAGTACGGATCCTGAGCGCTACATCTCGTACTACCGGAATCAGGCCGGGAGTGGACTTCCGGGGTTTTCGGGTTCGCCCGTGATGTACGGTTCCGGTTTTGTTTCAGGAATCGGGGGGCTTTTTAAGGGGCTATTCCGTATGGCACTGCCTTTTTTTTAGAAGAGGTATCATATAGCGAAACCTCATCTAAAGTCGGCCGCTAAAAACATATTGAGCGATGTTGTAACCAATGCTTTAACGAAGTCTCATGACGAAAACGGTCAGCAAGGTCACGGCTTAGTGGTGATGTCCCGTAAACCGCCCGGTACCCGTATGAGAAGAGGGCGTGTCTTAGCTGTAAAGAAGACTATACGCAGACGCAAGAAACCTTCAGTTACAAAAAGCAAACGAAGAACACGCACGAAACGTGTGAAAAGATCTACAAATTTAAAAAGAAGGAGTGCTACTATCTTCTAATGGCTCTGTTACATCACATGTCGACGAGTGCATCAAATCAGAACTGGATCTCTTCACCCTACCCCCGACCCAACCGCGATCGAAAAGAGCCATTATATCGAAGTAGCGCCGCTTTCGGCTCTGACAGATACGGGCCCCGTAGAATTCTTTATAGCGGGGACTGGCGAAGATTACACAGATCTGAATAACACACTGCTATATACACAAATTAAAATAACTAATCCGGATGGTTCACCCCTAGTGGATGGTGCGGGGGTTGCACCTGTCAATTATATTGGCAACACAATGTTTTCACAGGTGGATGTGACTCTGGGTGACCGGCTGATATCCCATTCGTCCAGCAACACATACCCTTATCGCTGTATGATTGAAGCTCTCATTAATTATGGAAAAGACACTCTCGAGAGTAACTTCTCAGCAGGTTTATTCTACAAGGACTCTTCAGCTCACATAGATGCCACAGACCCCGCAGGGGCGAACGAGGGGTTAACGAAAAGAGCTGCGTTCACAAATGCCAGTAACGTCGTAGAACTGTTGGTACCGATCCACAGCGACATCTTCTTTCAATCGAAATTATTATTAAATGGTGTGGACATAAGAATTCGTTTAACTCGTGCGAAAGATGCATTCTGTCTCATGCGTAATGACGCCGTCAATTATAAACTAAATTTAATATCGGCTTCGCTTTTTGTGAAAAGAGTCACCGTATCACCTGGCGTGCGTCTCGGTCACGCACAAGCACTTCTTTCCTCCACAGCTAAATATCCTATCGACAGAGTGTGTGTGAAAAACTACTCTGTGCCAACAGGTGCGCGTGTTTCGAATCATGAAAATCTCTTCCTGGGGACTCTGCCGAAATCCATAATTTTGGCCATGACGGAGAACACTGCTTTCTCTGGTGCTTACGACAAAAATCCTTTTGCCTTTAAACACTTTGACCTTGAATACCTAACACTGACCTGTGACGGGCAGCAAATCCCTAACCGTCCTTTTCAGCCGGATTATAACAACGGATCAGCCGTTCGTGAATTTTACCAACTGGTGACAGCCACGGGCAGACATTTAAAGAATCAGCCCCTGGTTATAGATCGCGAAGATTTCCTAAACGGCTACACTCTCTATGCCTTTAATTTGACGCCGGACGAGGAGTGCGGTCAGCACGTTTCGCTAATTAGATCGGGAAATATTAGATTAGAAGCCCGGTTCAGAACGCCCCTAGCGCAGCCTGTAAATTTTTTAATTTACTGTGTCTACGATTCGCTTCTGGAGATTTCAAACCGAAGACAGGTCCTTGCGGAGAATTACTGAAAACTTTCTTTGAAATGAACACGGTACAACTGACGGCTGTAATGGATAAAATTTCCGGCAACACAAATTTCCTAGGGGTGCTACCGTATGATTACATCCCCCAAGAGCCTTTAAAGGATGTGCCTTGCATGCTAATATCGAATACACAATCTTCAGAAGAGCCGGGGGAACACTGGATCGCCATATACATACGTCGTGATGGTACAGGCTGTTTTTTTGACAGTTTTGGCAACGATCCTAATACACCTCGTTTTCCAAAGGCCTTTAATAACTTTCTAAGAAACAATTCTACAGTCGTGCAGTACTCAGGCAAACAAGTCCAGGATTATACCTCAGATACCTGCGGGCAGCATTGTGTGTTTTTTCTGTATTATATGTCAAGAGGTTATGAATATGAGAATGTTATAAATATGTATCATAATGATTTATTAAAAAAATGACATCATGGTCTCTCTCTTTGTGAAAAAATTGAAGCCTGGTGTCTGTAGCGGTAAAACATTTAAATGCATTCAGTGTGTACAGTCTGGTAAAAACATTTCAGACGTATTAATACATGTGTAACGAGGACAATATTGAATATGTATGCTATAATGTATCATTTATGTATGTGTGACGAATAAACAACTCGTAAACAGATGAAACGTTTTCTTTTCTTTATTGACAACAAACAACATACAATACAGTATACAACTTTAAAAACAAAAACAGTGTTACATAATTACAGTATACATACGTTTACACCCAATAATATTTGTAATATTACAATTACAAATAATTGTTAAAAATCTAACCAAGGGTTTGCATCTAACGTGGGGGAATTAAACATATGAGCAGCGCTCGCGTCAGTACGAACAGGTGTTGACGCGTTGTGATATTTACGCTTCCGGGGTTTTTCAAGGTTTTCGTCGGTGTAGAGTTAAAGTCATCTACCCTTGTCTTTCTTTTAAGCGAATCAATCATGCGTTTAACATGCTGATTACTTATGGTCGAGTAAGGTATGTTTAAAGAGGAAAATGCGTCCAGAAATTCAGACCATCCAGCAGGCCTACGGTCATCACGCACCATATGAGGCATTGTTACACTTTTCAAAAGATCAAGCATGTGGGATCCTGCAATGATTTTCCCTTTATAAACAAATTCCCCGGTGTCTGTCCACGAAGACACCTGTCTGGCCTTAGACATTTTATCCAGAATGTATTTGACATTTTTCAAGCTCCTCCGAGACACGTTATTCAACACCTCTGATACGATTACGTCATCAGTCACGTCATCAGGCCTGTCAATATGAGAGGAGGCAGGTGCCTCTTCACCCGTACTCTCACGACCCGGTACTGTAAGCGTTAAAGTGTTGCTCGCCACGTCGTTTTGTTTTGAGACAGATAGATATCTCTGTAATGTGTTTGTGTATAGTTTTGCTTTTTCGTACGCATCCAAATCATGTCTTTGCAATATTTCCCTAATAGCCTTATCCAGGTTTTCCTCAGTGGTTGTGTGAATATTTTCACGAGGACCCGCTGTTCTTAGTCTATCCATTTGCTGCTTTGGCACAAGATATAATTTTTCAGTATGCTGCATTTTCTCTCTTCAGATTCAGGTTCTTGTTATAAGGCTTGTTATGAAAGGCAGAGCCACACTAAGCAGTGGCAATAGAAAACCACCTTTTTGGTTAATCATACGTCTCTTTCTTGCGATATTGATCTTTTTATTAGCGACGTATTTTATCTCTGTCTTTCTCCTTTTTAAAGATCCGTGCTGCTTCACAGTTAGAGGGATCTTACCGTGTAGAATATTGAGAGCCACTTCGCATAAAGCCAGTATGAGCTCATCAGGGGACGACTGGAGAATAACACGTCGTTGTTTGGGTGAGCTCTTGTATAATAACTTTAAAAGGGGCAGATTTCTGGAGAGTCTCGAACTCATGTTAAACTCCTTTCTGAACGTAGACCACAGGATAGTCTGACAGTAAATCAGTTCTGAGACGAAATTTTTCAGGGGTTTGTGTTTTATAGTCTATTAACAAATAGTTATAAGGAGCGCTCGTTGCGTCCTGATAAGCCTCGATGAAGAACTTTGTATTGCCAGGGAACATCTGACGTCCCAAAACACCTATCTGCTGTTTATCTCGGGGGTTTTTAAATATTATTAATAATTTGCGTTAAGAGCTATTGTCCTGCTAGATTTACCCTGAAAAAATAGATTCTGTATCAGAAGCATACAACTAAGGTCCCTGTGATGTATGAATTGGGTAAAAAGCCTCTCAGCTTGCAAATTAGAAGATGCCTGAACCATTAAATCATCCAGAATAACGAGAGATTTTTTGGCCGGGTGGAAATAACGAGTCATCATCCAGATTCTTTGGTATGCCTTCGATGAATTTAATATCAAAATCACACAACAACTCATCATAGGTAGGCTGCCATGATGTATACATGTACACAAAATTATCAAACTTCACAGAACACATTTTGTCTGAATTATACATTAGAGTTTTCACAAAAAAAGTCTTCCCACAATTACTGGGGCCACTAACAATAGCACCAAAGGGGTGCTGTAGCCGCCAGTCAAAGGGTTCTGTTTTCACCCATATTTACAATGTTTACAAAATATTGTTAAAACCCGTAAGGCAACGTCGTATAATCTGGCAGTAGAACACGTTTGTTATACACAATTCTGAAGTTTTTCTCAACTGTTTTATTGTGTAGTGTGAGACGTCTCTTATTGCGTGCGATGGTCCCTGTGCGCACCTGCAAACGTAGGCTGTCACCTGTCTCGGCGTACGCGCGCACTAGTGCTATCAGACTATGCAGTGTGACTATTTGTGCATTTTCAGTATTGAGCGTGATTCCTTTAGCTTTGAGACACGTGTGCCCCTTTAGAGTTTTAAACCCGTAAGATTTCGGTCCTGACGAGCAAAATTCATGAATCGAATCGTCCGGAGCTAATTCGCTCGTGAGCTGACCGAGGTAAGGACCTGTTTCAGGTTTCCAATCCCCGTCTTTCGATACGAACACGACGCTATCTGTGTCACAATAAATCACCCTACGGTCTAATTTTTCCAAAAGATTATAGAGCTCGAGTCGCGCGTATGCTGTAGTGAAAGCCCCTATAAAAATGTTGACATTCTGCGTAGGCGAGGGGTCTTGCGCGGCGCAAGCCCATTGCACCAGGGCAACGGATTCAGATACAAAGGAAAAATATTTTATCACGTGCGCGCTGCTGAAGAGACATTGTGTAAACTCTCCCGGATCTGTCAAAAGTTCTGTGGTGCACAGATGAGAGCGCAGAGAGAAGCGACCCCACAAGGTATTCAAAATTAGCTTGCTTATGGATCTTTTTGCCGAGTTATGTCCTATTTTAGCGATGTCTAGCTGTACTCCTTGTTTGTCAAGATAATCGGTGACATAAGACTGTTTGTCTTCATCCGTCACTATGTGTGCGGGAAAACCAGAGGCTTCCTGTTTGGATTTGAGAAACGTTTTAACATAATCTGTGAACAGACTGTCAGAGTTTTGCTCGAAATGCCACACCTCATGGATTTTCAGAACACGATAGCCCTGTTGAATAGCTTTGTCTAGCTCAATACTAACCCAAGTGCCCGTAATACTTCTTTCAGCCTCAGTGTGGCAGCATTGTGCATCCTGGAGCTGATTCTCCACACACGCCCGACACAGACCGAACATAAGTTTACCGCCGCTTCTGTATGGCAGAACCGGATGAAACAGTTTGCGGGGTGGAAGCACAGTAGCTCTGACAAGACCAAAATAGTTCTCCAGCGGCTCAAAATCCTTAAAAATTATTTTAGGATGCCCGACGGGGTACGTTTTGTTAGCCTGGACGAACGGGTATAGCGATGTGAAATCATAATAATCTACGCGCTCATCGTCTTCTGTCTGGTGATACAACCTAAAGGCGTTTGTTCGGCCCCCGTAAAGAGCGTCACGTGGTGTCAGTCTCACCGGTGCATCATAAGTTGACATGTATTGAATAACCTCAGGATCTGTTTGCATCGCCAGTTCCCATTCGCACTCCCATATAGAGACTACACGTAAGGAATAGGCTTTACGAAGCGTTTCTAATTTCTCGTCCGACTGTCTTCTGAGTGAGCCAAAAGACACTTTAGATAGTGGCTGGATTTCCTCTGCTTTAAATCTACAATCGTGACCATGAAAAAAGCAACCCAAGTACTCATATGCAGTTTTCACCCCATCACTAGATTCATAAAACCCGTCAAGATGGAAAGGACCAATGATCGCTCACCATAATTTAGAGCGTGCTGTATATCGATATTTTGGCTATTTTTAATATATTCAAGCCATTGTATGGATGCATTTGAAAACGTTTTGTATTGATTTAAATACGCACTGCTGTGTGTTAAAGCTATAGTATCACGGCTCAAAAAATTCGTTTTGAACACTTTCATACATGTGCCTGCCAATGTCACTGATTTAAACGGATCAATGTTTGTACATTCGATGAATTCTTCACGGTATTTGATACACGCCTGTCGCAGAATAATCACATCGTTCCGACAGTAAAAAGCTAACTCCTTTTTGAAGTCAAACACACTAGCCAATACACCTGCGTACCACGTATCGAACCTGGTACGGGCAGTTGTACTCATCGTCTCGTAGCCATAAAACTCTTTTGCGGGATAAGGACCTATGTAGTCATTGTTCCCTCTAGTGTTAAATTTGTGTGGAAAGAAACCTTTATCAGACACGTCTAAGCTTAACGCTGCTGGTATTTTTGCAAGCGCTAGAGGCAGAAACTGAAAACTGTCTATAAAACGTTGCCTGAACAGCGAATCATACATATACAAGATACGGCATCCTTGCATAATAATTTTCGGTGCTATACCTTCGCTGGTGAGGTAGTTCAATAACAGGTAGCAATCAAACGATGATGAATTGTGCGCGATGAACGTGTAATCCCTGTATTTCGGTCGCCTGTAGTGTTTAACCAGACGCGCTACGCAGTCTGTCCCTCCAGCTTCAAACGACTCCCCGTCGTGTGTCATAGCGCATACGTAATTAGCTATGTGCCGACCTTCTTCAGACATTGTCTCAAAATCATAATAAATGTATTTTTCGTCATGCACCTCAGGCTTTAGCGGCTGAATGTAGCATTGGTGGCTAGCACCGTCTGTCAGACTCTCCCGGCAATGCACACAGCACTCTGCAGCGCACTTGTGCTGTTTTATCTGATCGACACCACTCTTTGCAACTCTATACGTTCTATGACATTTAGTGCAGTATCTGATTGTGTCACATTGCGATTTTTCGGTAGATGTACGGTCTTGTTTATGGGTGTCGTAGCAAAATGTGTTTCTGCAGTATCTGAGACAATCGGAACACTGTTTATAGACCGTCGCGTGGGTGTGGCATTCAGACGTGGTGCAGATGTTACACACGTGCTTGCATTTATGTGATCTATTATCGTTATGGCCTTTGAAACAGAATGGACAGAAATAGCTCGTCCCTAAAAAACCCTTCAGATTTTTTATTAAATGGTAATGATTTTCGTGATTATATAGATGCACTGTTTTTGGATGAATTTCATCCGTGTTTTTGAACACCTGCACCGCACCTGCGCTGTCCCTGTGAAAAACAACAATTTTTATATCTAGATAATTTTCGAAGACATGCACGTCGTGAAATCCTATTTTATCATACGCCGTGAAACCACATGCTGTGTGGATGTCTTTTGCCGGTGCTTGTAACTCAAAGTCATTATATTCTGGATTTAGAAAATGTGCTAGACAGTAGCTGAAACACATAAAATCAGAGAAGTTATTTGGACTGAATAAATGCATTTTATTTCTTTTAATAGTCTCGCTTATGGCCATGTGTGCTACCCTTCTACGCCCTCCTGAGGGTTGGTCCATAGCAATAGATACCTGTAGCGTCAGAGACGAGTCTGTGTTTACATCTCGATTGCTTTGAGCGGCTTTTTCGATCTGTTCAATGAACAGTGATGCGTCGTGATTGTTTTCAGGTTTTAATACAGTATTTATGGCTGTCGGTAGAGAGTCCCCCCGACAAGGAGATGTTAGCATAACCTGTATCACCTGCCAGTAATCGTGAAAAATCTACAATTTCATTTAGAATATTACTCAGATGAATATTATATTCCGCTAAATCATTTGTATCTATTCTACTAAGGTCCAGTGTTCTAATTATCTCTACACCGTTAAACAACCGTCTCGGAATTATAGTGAATTCACCAGCATACCCCCCTTCGTGCGTCAAACTATGAAT
>JARPMJ010006435.1:0-52742 GCA_033366665.1 Phoxinus dragarum
CTAGTATTCTATTCTAGTATTCTACTAATATTCTATTCTAGTATTCTATTCTAGTATTCTATTCTAGTATTCTATTCTAGTATTCTATTCTAGTATTCTATTCTAGTATTATATTACTAGTATTATATTCTAGTATTCTATACTAGTATTCTATACTAGTATTCTATTACTAGTATTCTATTCTGATCAAAACTTGTGACTTTCTCATTAAAATAATAAAATAGAAAGTAATATAAAAACAAGTACGGCACGATAGCCTCGTGGGCAAGTTGTGTTTCGGGAGCTTTCCCGATCCCGTCCCTTCCTTCTCTCTCTCCCACATCACTTCCTGTCTAGCTACTGTCCCTATCATCATAATAAAAAGCAAAAATGCCACAAATAAATAATAAAAAAATAATTATATACAACAACATTTCATCATCAAATACCAGAAATAAGGCAAATAACAATAGAACAGAACAAAAAGAAGTAGGGATGCCGATTTATTAAGGAAACAACATTATAAAGATCAGAAACATTAGAGTAGGTTTAAGTCATTTTGTTATGTGCATTTTTACAAATTTTTTTTTTTTTTGGTAACACCAAGTTTGTTAGTTAACTTTAAGCTAATTTACTGTCTGTTCAATTATTAGCATGAACTAACAATGGAAAAAAATACCTCTAAAGCATTTACTAATCTTTACTAAAAGATAAAGGCAGCAACTTTTTTTTTACAGTGTTCTATTCCGATCAAAACCTTCTCATTAAAAGAAAACACGCAGACCTTAGTTCAACTCCAGGCTTTGTGCAGAATTTCATCCATTTAATTTGATATGCGAGATCTTTTCTCTCGAACGCTACAGAGTTACTCAGTCAAATGTTCAGGGACTGAAAAGCCTTCGCTGCATTCTTCAAGTTCAAGACCTCCAAATGTCACCATCCGTATTAACTGTCCTTCCTCGCTCAGGAGATCACGTACTTGGACTCTTTTTGCAATGCTAATGGCTGTTTTAAGCGGCGTTATTTTATGAAAATAACAACCCTGTTAGTTGCAACTAAAGTGCCAAAAATAAATTCTCACCAAAATGACTTGTTTTTTACATTTCTTTCTTCAAAAGAAACACAGCAGCACGACACCCAGTAAAGATCTGCATGAGGCTCGGCGCTGAAAACAACACACACGTGTGATCAGGACAAATACAAAGAAGAATTAACAAAAGTGACGGGTTCCAATTGACCCTTCGCAGGGAGCTTGATTGACAGGTGACCTGACCAATCATACTTCGCCATCCGCCATTTTGTCCGACAAAGCGGTCAGGAGAGTTAGTAGATTGACATGGGAGGATTTGAGCTTGAGAAGCGGAGTGTACTGACGTCTTTCCGCGGTTAAAACAACATTCCTTCTGATGTTCATTCATGTTTATTTGATGCTATAAATGAACTAGAAGGAAGAGATGATCGGTTCACGAGCGGCTTTAACTGAGGCGACACAGCGATCTGTCACACACATTCTAACTCTTCTGACCGCTTTGACGGACAAAAATGGCGGATTCGGCGGATAGCGGATTATGATTGGTCAGATCACCTGTCAATCAAACTCCATGCGAAGGGTCAATTGGAATACAGTCTTTTATTACAAAAATAGTACGCAAAACAGCAATGAGCATTTCAAACAGGAATTTGCTACACATCACATGACCTCACTCTGCTTAATTCAGCTAATGGCACTCAGTTATCAACTTAGACATTTTGACTGCTGGCGAACAACGTCTACTTTGCCCCTCAAACACTGTAGTTGAAGATCCAGAGCTAGTATTCAGATATGATTATGAGTGTCTGACATGCGTTGTAAACGGACGACCAATAACAACAGACTGGGCCATCTGACCAATCAGAGCAGAGTAGACCAATCACAACAGACTGGGTCATCTGACCAATCAGAGCAGAGTAGACCAATCACAACAGACTGAGCCATCTGACCAATCAGAGCAGAGTAGACCAATCACAACAGACTGGGCCATCTGACCAATCAGAGCATAGTAGACCAATCACAACAGACTGAGTCATCTGACCAATCAGAGCAGAGTAGACCAATCACAACAGACTGAGTCATCTGACCAATCAGAACAGAAGACCAATCACAACAGACTGGGCCATCTGACCAATCAGAACAGAAGACCAATCACAACAGACTGGGCCATCTGACCAATCAGAGCAGAGTAGACCAATCACAACAGACTGAGCCATCTGACCAATCAGAGCAGAGTAGACCAATCACAACAGACTGAGTCATCTGACCAATCAGAACAGAAGACCAATCACAACAGACTGGGCCATCTGACCAATCTGAACAGAAGACCAATCACAACAGACTGGGCCATCTGACCAATCAGAGCAGAGTAGACCAATCACAACAGACTGGGCCATCTGACCAATCAGAGCCGAGTAGATTCTCGGAAAGGCGGAGTTTAGAGCGATTGAATCCTTTTTTCGAAACTTTTCAGATACTGGGGAAAAAAAGAGGTGATGCTGCAATGTATATTAGAGTTGTTATTTTATTTATTTATTTTTTACCTTGGATGCATGTAAACCCATTGTAGCAGACACCGAAACAAAATTAGGAACATTTGAAGTAACACTAAAAATTAAGGTTGCAATCACTTCCAGTTAACGTCAAAATGCATAAAATTGCAGTATACGCAGTGTGATCTAGTTGTACACTTCGTTTTTTTTACAAATAGGTCATCCAGTATTACATGCACTCACTAAAATATACTGCAAATAATACGCTATTCCAACCTGATCTTGAGAAAATGCAACTATTTTACGAGATGGCGATTTATGAATTCTATAACAGACTAACCGAAAATATATAAACGAGACTGTACAGATTCATATGAACTAGCCATCATTTCGCCAGTTTGGGAATTGCCATGAGATTGTGTTGGCTATTCATAGTAACTGTAGAGCAAAGTGTTGACACTAGCTTTAGCTCCAGTACAATGACCGTTTAGTGCGTAATAAACCGGGCCACATTTCACACTTCACTTTTACAGCTGAGCAAGTACATCACCCGAGCTCGTGTATGTTCGTTTTCTCAGCAAGAACCGCACATTAGCACTCACACACAGCACTATTATTTACACTAAACCATGCAGTAGAAGAGTGTGAACGGGGAGGCAGCTGAAGAGAGGGAGAAAATGAACACGACTCAACAAACTTTCCCCTAAATTGTTGCATGGATCACAATGGCATTTGGGTGACATTTACCAGTGTAGCCTGAGGGGATGGAGAGCATGTCCTGCTAATTCAGTCATTAACCGGGGTCGTTTCTAAACTTCAAACAGAAGCGATAAGTGTGCAGAAACCTGTAGATGATAACAGATCGTGTTCATATCGCCGCTCTCTACCATATGTATCTGTTAATTACGATACAAGACTTTAATAATGAATGGTGGCGATGGTTTAATTGATATGGTGTGTGTGTGTGTGTGTGTGTGTGTGTGTGTGTGTGTGTGTGTGTGTGTGTGTGTGTGTGTGTGTGTGTACTGCTCTTGCTAGTTCTGCACTCTAGATAATGATCTTCCCTCACTTTTGTTTGAGAGTTTGATGAAGTGATGACAGACACAATAAACCCTTTTCACCCCGAAGACCATTAGCAAGAAACCAAGCGAAACGGCGCGAGCGAGAACAATATTACAGGGTGTAAAAGACATGAAGAGTGTGAAACAGCTGCTCAGTTTCAGTCTGCTCATGTCGGATGTTTTAACAATGAAAAGGTAAAACTCCCGAAGCCATCCGGTCTCACAATGGAAATGTCATTCCAGCGATGTTGGACAAAACCTCTCAGTGGTTGTTTTTAACCGGATTCAATGAAGAGATTTAACGATAGTCCTTAATGAATTACATTTGTTCATTTGACTGTTTACTCACACTCTCAAAATGCAACACACTAGAAGTACGCAAAATAATATAAAAGATAAAACACAATGAAAGTCAGTTATATTGACATTAGCATCGATCTAAAACTCTAATACATAGATCTAAACAATAAGAAATATGTCTATCTATCTATCTATCTATCCATCTATCTATCTATCTATCTATCTATCTATCCATCGTTCTATCTATCTCTCCAACCATTATAAAATAATATAATATAAATCTCTTTAAAATGTTGTTATCGTATTTATGTAGGCCTATGTTTATTTACTTTTTTAAATTTATTTTTCTGGTATTTATTTTAACTAGACCATATGTGACCACAAAACCAGTCACATGAGTAAATGTTTTGAAATTGAGATTTATATATCATCTGAAAGCTGAATAAATAAGCATTCCATTAATATATGGTTTATTATGATAGGACAATTTGGCCGAGATACAACTATTGAAAATCTGGAATCTGAGGGTGCAAAAAAAATCTAAACATTGAGAAAATCTCCTTTAAAATTGTGCATTTATGTTCACGATTGTGCTGCATTCACTCACAAAATACATGTTTTATATATTTACGGTAGGAAATTTACTAAATATCTTCATGGAACATGATCTTAATATCCTAATAATTTTTGGCATAAAAGAAAAATCGATAATTTCGACCCATACAATGTTGGCTATTGCCACAAATATACCCGTGTGTCATGTGACTGGTTTTGTGATCTAGGGTCACATATACATACAAATATAGTGTCTAAAAATACAATCAAATCATTTTAAAATCAGGGCCGGTCACAATCATTCAATCCTCTGACATGGAAACATCTCGAGAGAACGAGTAAGAACTGTAAGAGTTGCCGTTCCCTGAGACTGTGCAGTTTAACCACAGACTGTTAATCCATTAAACACTAATGTGGAGATATTCCACAGCAAACACGCCTGTAAATGAGTGTAACGGCACACACACACACACACACACCTGGCAGTGAGTGTCAGAGCGCTGAGAGTCCACTGACCCGCAGACGACAGGAGCACAGCACCCGTGAGTTTGCTCATTTGGACAGAATGAGCCCACGCTGATGCCGTTGTTGTTCTCTGCTTGATTGTGAGATACAGTTGTCTCTCCAAAACTCACTAATATGTGAGTCTGCCGGGCTGGGGGAGCTTTCACACCACATCATTACATCATTACATCAGGAAGAGTGCTCACACTGAGGGTTAGTGACTTCAACAAACCCTTAACACAGAGTGATGTACTGTATAACTATCAGCCGGGGTTATACTACGGACATGAATGAAGCGAGAGAGAGTATTGCTTTTCAAAAGAGCCAAAGACAAGAATATTACAGAGACTTGTTGATGGACTGAGAACAGTAAGAAACCACAACGCAACACACTAAAAACCAATCAGAACACCTTCGGATGGATGGATGGATGGATGGATGGATGGATGGATGGATGGATGGATGGATGGATGGATGGATGGATGGATGGATGGATGGATGGATGGATGGATGGATGGATGGATGGATGGATGGATGGATGGATGGATGGATGGATGGATGGATGGATGGATGGATGGATGGATGGATGGATGGATGGATGGATGGATGGATGGATGGATGGATGGATGGATGGATGGATGGATGGATGGATGGATGGATGGATGGATGGATTCTTTGTTAAAAAGAAAGTTCAAAGGAACAGCATTTATTTGAAAGAACGATTTTGTAACATTATAAATGTCTTTACTGTCACTTTTAATCAATTGAATGCATTCATGCTAAATTTGTGTGTGTGTGTGTGTGTGTGTGTGTGTGTGTGTGTGTGTGTGTGTGTGTGTGTGTGTGTGTGTGTGTGTGTGTGTGTGTGTGTGTGTGTGTGTGTACTTGTACAACTATCTACACTAGTTTGAGTTTTAGACCATTGGAGTGAGGACAAAGAGAGTAAAGTGAGGAGATTTTGGCCGGTCCTCAGTTTCTTAGGCCTGTTTGAGGGTCAAGACTTGGCTTTAGGGATAAGGTTATAATTAGGTTTAGGGGCAAGGGTTCTGGTTAGGCACTTAGTTGTGATGGGTAAGGCAATGAATGTCCTCATAAAGATAGATGTACAAGAATGTGTGTGCGCGTGTGTGTGCGCATGTGTGTGTTATCCCCTTAAGAAAGAGAGGACACCGGATCCATGTATAATCAGTCTCTGGGGTGTTATTGAGAGCTGAACTGTGAACAGGGCACCTCTAGGACACTCTTGACTTCCAAACGACCCGAGATTTTTCAGGCCAATTCACAGTCAGCACGTCACAAACAATGAGCTTTAATCAGAGGGATTACACTTCCGTGGATGAATAGGAAAACCCTGGATGAAGAGCCCTGGAGTTACGGAAGAACAAAGTTACTTTATGGCGAATCAAAACCGAAAGTCCATGGGTGAAAAACCTGATGAATTGAGTGGGTGTGGATTGAGAGATGAACCGGAGGAGGAAGGCGTTGCCGAACGGAAAGCTTTGAGCTCAAGAAAGGCTGTAGCCAGAAGCTACTAAAAACTGTATTTAGTTCTGAAGCACAAAGCTGTCAGAGTCGATTAATTCAGCTCGTGTGGAGAATCCACAACACAAGAACACAGACGCGCGCGGCTCTCTGGGGAACGGACTAAAACACCTTTTAGAATACAAAACAACCCGTGCAGATCCAGAACACACTCCACTGTTTGTGCGGTTGATTTCTTGCGATACATTACAGAAGTGTGAAATCTCAAAGTAGCTAAGACTTTGTGATTTGGAGACGTCGCTTTCGAAGCGAAACCTCAGACCTGAGTGGTTATAAAAGCCCCCGGGTTTGGTTCAGATGTATATTTCACCACAATTCTGTCATTATATGAAGTCTGAGACTATGAGTAGGTGATGAAATCGCGAGCAGACGCAGTCTACAGTCATGTGATCTCTGACATGTTACGATCCAGTCTGGCTTTGATTCAGGAGTCGATGCTTTGGTGATTTCACTAAGTTACTCATGTTTAACTCAGTATGTAAGGGTTTTTATACATAAGCAGACCCACACACACACACAGACATATATATACAGACATATATATATATATATATATATATATATATATATATATATATAAGATATAAAGAAATTTGGTGCTGATCATGATAACCCATTTATAATTTACCCTTTCTTTCTAAATTATAAAAAAAAAGTTGCTTGACAGCTACATGCTCATCTTACACCGAAAAGCTTGTTTGAACAATTTCAGTCTGCCTTGTCAGACTGCCAGTCAGTCTCCATTTCACAGCACTTATTAAAGTTATGAATGATTTTTTGATGGCTGTGGATTCTGGACTTTTTATCAATGCTCATTCGTTTTGATTTAAGCGCAGCTTTTGACAGCGTGTAACAATTTACCTTACACTAAAAGAGTAAGGGAAAAGTACATCACGCAAAACATAAGGTAACGGGCGGATCTGATGCCTACTGGGGTGATTACAGACAGTAACTAGCTTACTATTGGTTACAAAACCCCTTAAATCAACAAAATAAATGGTCAATTATACGTGTATAAACTTAAAATAATTGTACATTAACGAAATGTCCACAATAATCAGGTTCAACAACGTGTATTGACAGATATTTAAGGTTTATACACGTCGGGCAACACAGAGATATTCAGCGCTGGAAACGCGGCCGCGCTCCGATATACATCAAACAAACAACTCAATTCCACACACATTTAAACCCCAGAAGCCCAATGTCCCAGCAGATCAAAATACTCATTCAATCAAACATAATTGTCCGGACTGAACTAGATGTCCTCCGCGAAGAGAAAAGAAAAACAAAACAAAAACAAAAAGATACCGGGTGAAGCGTGGCGAGCCGCCGCAGTCAACTCATTTCCTCCATGAACTCACGCAAACTCGCCACAGTCTGTTTAGCCGCCGGGATGCTGTAGTAGTCCATAAAAGCCCGCGTATAATCCACAAAAAGTCAGTTGAATTCCTCAGGCCACATACACAGAGCCCGCTAAACTCCGACCGCTTCCCCGATTGCACTGCAGAGTACTCTCCTCCACGTCACTTCCCATTCTCCCTTTTGAAAGTTCTCCGGTGGCCAAAAATAATAAAAAACAAAGGAAAAGTCCTTATAACCATCCGTGCTTACATCATAGGCATTTGACACAACAGTTGATTATTTTTTCTTTACATGTGAAGGAAAAACCATACCACAAAGCATGTTTACCATCACCTCAAAAATCTGTACATGAAGGCAGAATAGGTGACTATTACATTCCCCCCCCCCCAGCCAGCGGCTTATTGGGACCATAGAATGGTTTCAAGTCTACCACATTTACATTATCCACCTTCAATTTATCAGTTAGCCAACAAACACGGTAGTTCACAGGACCTAGTTTTTTCTCTACCCTAACAGGCCCTGACCATTTGGGTGCAAACTTGGCAGAGAATTTGGCTGAGGCTTTAGACAGCGGGTGTGACCTAACCCAGACCAGATCTCCAACTGCAAAGTGTACATCTTTGCGTCGTGCATTATAGTACCTGGCTTGTCTGGCTTTTGCCACCCCAACATGTCTTTCAACCTCCTTCAGTAATAATGCATGTGAGTGTATGGTGTGGTATGCAGATGTGCTGGGTGCCGGAGACTTGTGAATAAGGCGCTCTAGGGGACCTTTAAGGTTGCGCCCCAAAGCCAGCACAGCAGGGGACACACCAATGGTCTCGTGCACGGCTGTGTTGATAGCCCACCGGAACTCAGGCAGCCACCGATCCCAGTCCTGATGATGTTCCCCTACAAAGGAGGCGATCATGGTCTTCAATGTCCTATTAACCCTCTCTGTAAGATTCGTCTGGGGATGGTACGCTGTCGTGAGCTTTTGGGAAACACCCCAGGATTCACACAAGCTGGATAATAAGTGACTAGTGAATTGGGGCCCCCGGTCGGATACTAGGAAGGCAGGTACCCCCCAGCGTGTAAAGATATCATTCTTCAGGATCTGGCAGACCTTTGGTGTCTTAGCATCCTTTAATGCAAACAGTTCCACCCATTTACTGAAATAGTCAACAACCACCATTAACACTGAATTCCGGGCTTTGCTGAGAGGAAATGGCCCCATAAAGTCCACTCCTATCATCTCCCCTGGTGCTTTGACTTCAGTAGACTGGAGAAAACCAGCTGGCTTTTCATTCGAACCCTTGTACTGCTGACAGATATGGCAAGCGCGAACATGGCTCCAAACATCCTTGCGAACCGTGGGCCACCATGCCACATCCAGGATCTTCAGGAGGGTCTTCATCCTTCCCAGGTGACCACCCAGCGGACTGTCGTGGAAGTAAGACAGAAACTCTGGAACTAGTCCAGTGGGAACAACCAGCTGGTAATTGAATCCGCCATATTTAGACGGTACACCCCGGTATAACACTCCCTGCTGCTGTTGGTAATGGAGGCGACCAGGAGAATGCTGGCCGATGGTGTGCCCAAGATCTTGGCAAACGATGTCTGTCTGCTGAGCTTTTTCAATGTCCTGAAGCGACTTGGGTAGATCGGACCAGTAAGATTTTGCAACTACCACACATACCCTCCCGTCCTGTGGGAGATGGACTCGGGACAGAGCATCCGGTACTACATTACAGCACCCTTTTTTATAATGCACTCGGAAGGTGAATGCCTGCAGACGCAAAGTCCATCTTGTGAGCCTTGATGACGTTTTGGGACAGTTGAATGCCCAAGCCAGTGCACTGTGATCAGTGTACACATCAAATGCCTCTCCCTCAAGGTAATGACGCCACTTCTCCACTGCCCAGACGACAGCCAAGCACTCTTTTTCTGAGGTGGAGTACCTCAGTTCAGCACCGTGGAGAGCTCTTGAGGCAAACGAGATGGCTCTGTCTTCACCCTCGATTGTCTGCATCAAAACAGCCCCCAAACCCACATCACTGGAGTCACAGTGCACCTGAAAGCCAGAGTGCGGCTCCGGCTGAGCCAGCACTGGTGGGGACTGCAGCAGTTCTTTAAGGCGTTCAAAGGCGGCCTGACACGGCGCATTCCACTCCCAACTGACCCCTTTTTCCTTGAGGTTATTAAGTGGGGCGACAATATCTGACAGCCGGGGAATGAACTTATGATACCAGCCCACTAACCCCAGGAATCTCTGGAGACTCTTCAGATCTGTTGGGGCTGGGTAAGCCATGATTGCTTCCACCTTTGCCGTTTCCATCTCCACGCCTTTACCTGAGACCACATGTCCTAGGAAGGTGAGCTGAGTTTGCAAGAGGTGGCATTTCGCCACATTAAGAGTTAGATGGACCTGCTGAAGTTTTTTAAACACCGCCTCCAGGTCATCCAGGTGCTGCTCCTGAGTCTTGGAGAAAACAATAATGTCATCGATGTAAACAAAACAGGTTCTACCCTTCAATTCACCCAGAACGTTTTCCATCAGCCGCTGAAAAGTGGCACCAGCATTTCTCAGACCAAACGGCATGACCTTAAATTGAAACAGGCCTAGGTGTGTGATCATGGCCGTTTTTTGTTTGCTTTCCTCATCCATGGCCACCTGCCAGTACCCACTCTGTAGGTCAAGCGAGCTAAAATACTGTGCTCCATGCATTGACTCTAAGATTTCATGAATCAGCGGCATTGGGTAAGCGTCATGGTGTGTTTTAGCGTTAAGTCCCCTGAAGTCCACGCAGAAACGGAGCGTTCCATCCTTCTTAGGCGTCAAAACCACTGGGGAGGCCCAAGGAGAAGTGGAAGGCTCTATGACGCCATTTTTTAACATTTTCTTCAACTGTTCCTCGATCACTGCTTGCTTTTGTGGTGACACTCTATAGGCTCTCCTCCGCACTGGCAGTTCATCTGTAGTCAAGATCTTATGTTTTATGACGTCCGTAGCCCCGGTGACATCTGTCCAAACTGTAGGCCACTTCTGCAACAGTGGTCTAACCAGCTCAGGCTGTGCGTCAAAAAGTGGAACGGGAGGAAGTTTGTTACAGGCATCATCCATCACTGCCATATAAAAATTAATTGTAACCTCTGCATGTCTCCACCACAAGGCTTCACGCCCCTTGGGCAAGAACCGATACTCTTTTCCACCCGGCATCACATATTTCCTCAGGTGGGGCTTCAGTACAATTTGACTGGCGCACATGAAATCTAAGCCCAGCAGCAAGGGCATGCAAAGTTGATCATCACTGAGTACATGTATGCAGACGGTGACATGGGCATCATGAAGGGAGAGGAGCAAGGTGGTCGTCCCTATAGCTTTACTCTCTTGCCCATTTGCCATGATAAATCTTGGAATTTCACTCGCACTCAGTGACTCCCCTGCCTTCTTTATGTTGTTCCACAGGGTTTTACTCATCAAGGAGTACGTGCACCCTGAATCAAGGACAGCATCTCCATTGGAGCCTCGAATGGCTATTGGCACCACCAGGAGAGTTGGAATACCGAAAACGGTGGCTACGTCCGCACTATGTCCCCGGCCTTGACCGTGTTCAGGTTTTTTGCTAGGTCTTTTAGAAGAGCGGTCTGAAGGGTGGGACTGCTGTACACGACTCCAATAATCCTTAGAGTTACTCCAATCCTTCTCAATAAGCGACCCCACCTTGACCACCTGGTCCACGGTAGACACGATGCCCCGCAGCCCACTGGCCAACCTTGGGTTACATGCATTAAGGATGCGCCGCACAATCTCGTCTTCCTCCATATCTGGTCTCCATTTCAGACAGAGTGCTCGATGATCGTAGGCGAAATCCCGAAGGCACTGGGTGGGTGACTGCACCTGTGAGCGGAGCTGATCCTCAATCTCTGTCTGGTAGTCAGTGGGCAAGAAAGCCTCAAGGAAACCTCTCTTGAATTCCTCCCAGTTGGCAATCTTGCCTCGGGAAGCCAACCACCAGCTCCGTGCAGGACCTTTTAGAACAGCATTGAGTGTGCCTATGAGCTCAATGTCACTCAGTGGCCTGAGGGTGAGAAAATTCTCACACAGTTCAATGAAATCAGTGACATCAGTAGAACCCCTCGACTCCCCGAACTGGGGAAACTCCATTCTAATAGGGGGTTTGGCCGTGGCAACACTAGATGATGGAAGGGTGACATCCCCTTCAGACCTATGCCGATTGGCAGATAATAACACGGCAGGTGTGGAGAAACTAGCTGGCCTCCAAGAGGAACGACTTTTGTTGCGAGTCTTTTCCAGTTCTTCACCCCACTGCTTATCTCTTCGCTTTAAGCAGTCCACGACCACCCGATCAAATCTCTGCAGTTTAATGTCAACATACTCTTTAGCCTCCTTAACCATTGTCTCCATAGCTGCTCTGAGCCCCTCCTCCCTGTTGAGGGTGCTGTCAATTGTGTCTTTGAGACGGTTTTCCAAGGTATCCACCTTTAACTGAAGTTCCTGGATCTGTTCCACCATCGATACTTCTTCAGCATCCTCATCCTCATCCCGCGGTGGTTGTTGTTCTTCTCCTGGCGGATTTAAATACAAAGAGTCCAACAGGGTGGTTATTTCTGTGATACCACTTTGATTGTGTCTAGTAGTGATGTGACGGTATGGGTCAGCTTCCTCAGGAAAGTTGGTTATTGGTTCCCAGTCTATAAGAGAGGCCCCATCCTCTTGGTGCACATCGCTTACCACGTCGGTCCCCTGCTGGCTTGGAGCAGCCATTAATAGTATGAACAACTAAGCCAACAAGGGAGTGTAAATAATGTAATGCAGCTTAGGCTGTGTCCTCCTTTAGAATCAATGTATTAATGTGAGTGAATGTGCAATGTACTGTTGACTATATGTATATGTAACCTTAGTAAGCTATATATGTAATTCTCCTTTTTACACTGCCTATATCATTTCATTCAACCGAAAAGTCGAATTCTCAAAACCTATGTGTGTTTCCTTGTTATTATTATTTTCTTTTTTCCCACAGTAGGTATAAAGATATTTGTAATGAAAACCCAGAGTCAATTACTTAACACTATTTTACAGTAGGACAAGCAGGTATACATTAACAATAATACCAAAACTCATTAATCCCGGTCCCCGTACGGGCCACCACTCTGTAACAATTTACCTTACACTAAAAGAGTAAGGGAAAAGTACATCACGCAAAACATAAGGTAACGGGCGGATCTGATGCCTACTGGGGTGATTACAGACAGTAACTAGCTTACTATTGGTTACAAAACCCCTTAAATCAACAAAATAAATGGTCAATTATACGTGTATAAACTTAAAATAATTGTACATTAACGAAATGTCCACAATAATCAGGTTCAACAACGTGTATTGACAGATATTTAAGGTTTATACACGTCGGGCAACACAGAGATATTCAGCGCTGGAAACGCGGCCGCGCTCCGATATACATCAAACAAACAACTCAATTCCACACACATTTAAACCCCAGAAGCCCAATGTCCCAGCAGATCAAAATACTCATTCAATCAAACATAATTGTCCGGACTGAACTAGATGTCCTCCGCGAAGAGAAAAGAAAAACAAAACAAAAACAAAAAGATACCGGGTGAAGCGTGGCGAGCCGCCGCAGTCAACTCATTTCCTCCATGAACTCACGCAAACTCGCCACAGTCTGTTTAGCCGCCGGGATGCTGTAGTAGTCCATAAAAGCCCGCGTATAATCCACAAAAAGTCAGTTGAATTCCTCAGGCCACATACACAGAGCCCGCTAAACTCCGACCGCTTCCCCGATTGCACTGCAGAGTACTCTCCTCCACGTCACTTCCCATTCTCCCTTTTGAAAGTTCTCCGGTGGCCAAAAATAATAAAAAACAAAGAAAAAGTCCTTATAACCATCCGTGCTTACATCATAGGCATTTGACACAACAGTTGATTATTTTTTCTTTACATGTGAAGGAAAAACCATACCACAAAGCATGTTTACCATCACCTCAAAAATCTGTACATGAAGGCAGAATAGGTGACTATTACAAGCGTTTCACATAATGTTTTATTGGAGAGATTGATTTCCATTGGAATCACTGGTATTCCCTTTGTCTAGTTTAGATCCTATTTATTGGGTCAGACATGGTACGTTCAAATAAAAAGTTTCAGATCGCGGACCTCTCAGATTACTAGTGGCATTCCTCAGGGCTCAGCTTTGGGCCCGCTTCTGTTTATTTTTGCCTTTAGGTCACATTTTAATTTAAATTCTGTATCGATTTGTATTGTAATGCTGATGACACCCAGCTCTATCTAATCAATTGGCAATTTCCCCTTAAATTCCACTAAATTCATTTTAAAAAAAGCTCACAAATTTCACTTGGTGATGTATAAAAGATAACTTATTTACATAAATGTAAATTCCGCAGTTTTCCCCCTAAAATGAGCAAATTAATACGAAAAAAAAAGCTCACGGATTTCATTTGGGGGATCGTTTTATTTTATCTTCCCAAAATGATCTCTAAAAATGCAGAACTGTCTGAGCATGGATATAATATGCTGTACTTATCGTACAAGAATACTAACTGAATGATTATTCTTACAAAAGAATTGCATTATGCTAAAATGTATAAATAAATACAAATTATGAAACCTTTTATTGCCATGACTGGGTGTGAAACATGTTGGGTGTTTTATTATGCGTTTCAGGTCTAATTTCATCCTAGCAGGAAGTTTCTTTTTAAATGGAGCAGGTACTGTGTTTTAAAACCACAATGAAGTCAGGAGTCATCTGCATTTGAATGCTGGTTTAAGTGTATATTTTTCTTTCTCGCTGAGTCACGGAAGGAAGTTTACTGCGGTGAGTGAATCGAGGCAGAAAAGCAGGATTCTTCCGTGCTGTGTGTGTGTTCCAGCCGGTGTCTGCTCACCTTTCACCTGTGGAGCGCACACTCCCCAGGACATGCTACGGCACACAATGGGGGCATTTGCTGGTTCAGAAAGCCGAATTAGAATCTGAAGGTTTTTGCTGTCTTACTGGAGACATTTAAATGTGCATTGTGTAATATTTAGGAGGATCTGTTGACAGAAATCCAATATCATATACAGAACTATGTTTTCAGTGGTGTATTAAGACCTTACATAATGAACCGTTGTGTTTTTATTACCTTAGAATGAGCCATTACACACACCACAGGTCCCCTTACATCGACATGTCTCTATAGTGGCCCTAAATGGACAAATGCGTTTCGTCACTATGTTTTTCTCCATGCAAAGAAGCGAGCTAAAGTCAGCGAATAAAACACTGACACAATGATGAACAGGTAACAATAATATTCACAATAACATATCGTTTTACTGAATAATTAAGTAAACATAATTTCTTAATTGATCTTTGTAAAGAAACCTCATTGCTTAACTGGCTACTCTCTGCTGTCTGAGACGACGGCATCACTTCCTGTCGGTAACTTCTGTTGGTTGCAATTCGCAACCTCACCACTAAATGCTGCTATAAACTACACAGCGCACCTTTAAACAATAGACATTACGTTAAAGTCAAATTGAAATCAAAATGTACATTTCTGGCCTTATTGTGAACGATTCATCAGTGCACAATATTCTAAAGATGAAAATGTAATGTCTTTGTAATAATTCATTGAAATGTAATAACTTGTGCACCTGTCACACAGCGAGGGATTTTCACTGTTCAATTGATTCTTGATGCATAAAATTAAGCCATTTTCCCCTTGTTTTACGTCACATTGCAGAAGTAAAATAGGTTGCAAACACTTTTGCATGTTGACTTAAAAATGTTAAAAGTATGATTTGGTAACACTTTATTTCACAGTGTTCTTATATATGTTGCATGCACTCACTGTAGTAATATCAGTCAATTATGCATAAATACATGCAACTAACACGAAAATCAAATCCTATTTCTAACCCTAATCCATAGGAAGTACATGTTATTAATTAATATTAATATTACTAATATTACCTAAATGTATAATTACCCTGAAAATAAAGATTAAAATTAGCTTCAAATTACTAATAATAATACTTCTAGAAAGGGCGCCGGTAACAGAAATGGAGACGCAGGGCACCTGCTGATATAGTGTCCTGAATGTTATCGGAGAACCTGTTGTTATCAGACTGATGTAAAAGATAACCGTCGGCACGACAGAACAAGACGAGAAAGGTCACGGTGGACGGCCTCGGCACTAATGCTTTTCAGCAGTACAGTTTTATCAATAATTATATCAAAGTCAGGTGGTAGTAAACAGAGTTCTCAACCCTGCATGCAGAGTCAAGAGAACATGCATAGGTCAACATTACATCTAAATGACTCTATTTACTTTAATGCATGTTCTTGGTCTTATGAATGATTCATCAGTGCAGTGTAATTTCAAAGGAAAAATAATATCTTTGTGATCGTTCATCAAAACATAATAACATGCTCCGCTTCTAGAACGACTTTCCTTCTCAGCTGACAACTACCTGTCACATTCAGACAACCTTTTAACAATCCAATCAATTCATGACGAATAAAATGAAGTGCTAATTATCTTGTTTCACTCCAAAATTCATCACATTACAAAAGTAAAATGCATCGTGAACCTCGTTTCATGCTGATTTTAATGAAGAAACTGAGGACTTTGAGGACAGAATCTTCCTGTTTGACACCGTTTTTCTCCTGGCATTTAGCATTAATTAAAATCCAATCAAACAGGATTGATTGATTGTGGTGATTGATCACAATGATCAAAAGTTCGGACTGAATAGTGAGTCTCTGCTGGGATTTAAGTTGAATTTCGTGATGGCAGTGATTCATGTTCTGCATTCCCCAGGAAGTTACACCTCCGCTATGGACACGCGCAGTTAATGAGGCCATTGTATCCGGCCTGGAGTTTGTCACAGTGGCACGAGAGGAGGCTTTTCAGGAGAGCAATTAAGATGCCAGTCAGTGTCATTACTCTGCAGCAAACTGAAGTGAACACATTGACTGGGCAGTTCTCAGAGATGCAGATCTATACGCTCACCAGCGGAGACAAAACACAGAACTCAAGACATCATGACTGTTGCTACACCGATAAAAACTAATGCGCAAGAGTCGAGCTGCTGACACGAAATCTGTCGGATGGATGGATGGATGGATGGATGGATGGATGGATGGATGGATGGATGGATGGATGGATGGATGGATGGATGGATGGATGGATGGATGGATGGATGGATGGATGGATGGATGGATGGATGGATGGGTGGAAGAATGGATGGATGGGTGGAAGAATGGATGGGCGGATGGACAGATGGACGGATGGATGGACGGACGGACGGACGGATGGATGGATGCATGGATGGATGCATGGATGGATGGATGGATGGATGGATGGATGGATGGATGGATGGATGGATGGATGGATGGATGGATGGGCGGATGGATGGGCGGATGGATGGATGGATGGATGGATGGATGGATGGATGGATGGATGGATGGATGGATGGGCGGATGGATGGATAGATAGATGGATGGATGGGTGGAAGAATGGATGGGCGGATGGACAGATGGATGGATGGATGGATGGATGGACGGACGGACGGATGGATGGATGGATGCATGGATGGATGGATGCATGGATGGATGCTAAAAAGAATCTTAGTGGTCCATAAAATAGACTTTTTTCCCACAAAATGTACAGGTGAAATATCATAAATATAATTTTTCCTTTTGATTTTGGGTAAGTAAGACCTGGGCATTTTTCCATTAGATTCAACCAGCCACATTTGTGACAAACTAAAGCAACACCAGGCCACACTGACAGAGCTATTACAGGTGCATCATTTCCTGTGAAATGAAATGGTTTGAGACAGACCTTTTCTTTCAGGATGTCAATACCGGTCCGTCTGTCCACGGGGAAACTAAAGTATAACATAATACGAGTGCTGTAGGGATCAAAGACATCCTTTGGTTTCAAGTTCAGTCTTTAAATGAGACGAAATCTCAGAAAAGGTGATGTATAACTACAGCCTTCTCGTCTTTCATCTCTGCTCTTCGTCATTCTCTTTTCATCAATTTCTCATGTGTCACAAACTGATTCAGCATCGGGACTTCCTGTTTTGTGTCAGCTAATAAAAATTCAAGACAGGAAATACTCACAGCTACAGCAGAGATGAGATGTGCCAACACAAATATGGATGGATGGATGGATGGGCGGATGGATGGATGGGCGGATGGATGGACGGATGGACGGATGGACGGATGGATGGACGGATGGATGGATGGATGGACGGACGGATGGATGGATGGATGGATGGATGGATGGATGGATGGATGGATGGATGGATGGATGGATGAACAGATAGATAGATAGATAGATAGATAGATATATAGATAGATAGATAGATAGATAGATAGATAGATAGATAAAGTATTTATTATGATGTAATCGTAGGCTAGTTTCAGGCCTGAGTTGATAGTAAGAACGCTTCCATCTGTTGCAGTGACAACAGAGAGCATGATGGGGGATGGTGTTGTCCTGGCCGTGGCGCTCAGGTTGGCAGCCAGTCCTGCCGGTGGAGGAGTGAGGGAACACACACACTCTCGACAGGACGACTCCAACCTTCTGTCCCGCCGGAGGGAAGCCCGGGAATCAAGGCATCGGGACCGAGAGCGGTCAGTGAAGCGGAGCAGAGCCAGACGGGTTCTCCGGGGCCGGGGCCAAGGGGAAGCGCCTGAGGTGTCAGCGGCCTGTCCAACGCAGGACCGGCCCAGGAGAACACACCACATAGGGGCTTTCGTGTTATACATCCACATTTAGAAACACATTTGTTCACAGTTTGTAATTTCCTGTTGTCATTTCCTGTTCCTGTGTGCTGACGAAAATAAAGGATAAATCACAGAGTCCAGTTATCCCTGTGAAAAAGAAGTGCGCTTAACTGTGTGAATAGTGTACTTCAAATATTAAAAGTAGGCCTATATTTAAAAGAAAAAACTTTACAAATATTAATGAATCACTTAAGTGCACTTAAAGAGAGTACACTCTCATGACTGTTTTAAAAGTGCACTTTGACATGAGGTCAAACTAAAGGTTTTGCTGCGGTTAACAGGGAAGAGGAGAGGCGAGGATCTAATCACAGCAATAGTTTATTAAATAAACCACACAAAGATAACCCGAACAGAGAAGGAAGGAGACAATAGTTCATATATGGAGCAGAACACAACTAGCCTGGGAAAACCCAGACCACGCTCAG
Organism: Phoxinus dragarum; assembly: GCA_033366665.1. Lineage (NCBI taxonomy): Eukaryota > Metazoa > Chordata > Actinopteri > Cypriniformes > Leuciscidae > Phoxinus > Phoxinus dragarum. Next base: position 19,078 of record JARPMJ010006435.1, read on the forward strand.
TTGTAACTGAGTAAGGGTCTGGCAAAGCTCCATAGACAATTCATTTCCACAGGGGCGTCACCAACGGACGTCGGATAGATCTAAAACCAATCAGAGCGATGAATGACATGACGTATGCAGAGCGACGGAGAAACATCTCGAGACTCTCAGCAATTCTCTGTTTGTGTTAACGAAAATGACCATTTTAAATCGCTTGAAACAGACGCGATAGCTGATTCGAACGAGTGATGTTGTGATGTTCCACGGCGGCATCCATCTTTGTAATGTACAAAATCTGCGTCACCGTCTCTGCTCTGTCGTCATCGTTTAAAGCCCGCCCCAACGTTTCTGATTGGTGCCGCGATTTCGACGGACTGGAAATGGGTTTCAATGGGCTCTTTGCCAGACCCACTTGCAGAGCAAATCTAAATTTGCCGGAAGTGGTCTGGGTTTTCCCAGGCTAGAACACAACAGCTTATGTAAAGAGAAACACAGAGGTTAATGTAACAGGAGGCTAACAAGGAACAGGTGTGGGTAATGAATTGTCATGGAAACAAACAAGGGTAACTATACAAACAAAGGCAAACAGGAACAAACCACAGGAAGTGAACAAAGGGAACAATGGAAACAGGAAATACACTTCAAAATAAAAGTCCTAGAACTCAGGGGAAAATAGTGACTTTTGCTTTAAAGTAAATCATCATCTTTTGTTGTGTTTTAAAGAAGTACACTTATTTCGATGTGTTGACTAACATACCAAAGCACTTGTAAAGTACATGACTATAATTTTAACTGGAGTGCACTATTCCGTATTACATTTAAAGTTAATATATTTTAAATGTACTAAATTGCAAAGTCATCATCATTACAAATGTGTAGCCTACATTTAAATACATGACGTACAAATTTCAATAGAAATTACATTAAAGTATATTTTAGTTATAAATGCTTGGCAGTATTTAACAGTACACTAACTGCCAATACAATTAATTATGAAATTACATATAAAGATGTACTTAAGGTCTACTTAAATGTGTCAAAATCACGCTTATATTTAAAAAAGTGTATTTAATTGAAAAAAAATATTAATAATAAAAGGCCCTGTAAAGGCAATTTTTAAATGTATTGCTAAAACACATTACAAAGACTGAACTGTGAGTTACTGAATTGTAGAGTTAGACCGTTACACAGTTTTTCACCGTTGCTGTGTTCGGGATTTTTTGAATTGTAAAAAAAAAAAAAAAAAAAATCCGTAGTAAGTACTCTTTTTTAAAAGTATGCTTCTGTTTCACAAGGGATTCCTCATTTTTATCCTTGAAGATATCGATAGAAAAGACAATCAATCAAACACGTCTGCTGAAATAAGCACCACACACACCTCAGAAAGCGACAGGGAGCCGCCAACACCGAAGCGCTTTTCCACGCAACGCCGCAGATTAACGACGGTCGCATTTCTTTTTCGTCATAAATATCTGCTTGCCACCAATAACACAGAAAGGAGAGGCTGCACAGTGATGAAAGATGAGCAAGAGACGCACTAAATGACAGAAGGGTTTCTCGGTGTCAGGGAGATTATTTGTGGTTCTCCAAACCCATAAATCAAGATCCCGCGGGCTGACGGGGAACCGCTGTGAGCCACAGAGTTCTGGACACTGAGTTCCCTTCATCAACTCTCACCTTCAGCTAGAACTAGCAGTCCTCTAAAAAGCCCACGCACAGTCTCTCCAACAACACACATCCACCGCCGTACATCTGCAGTGCCAGACACGCCACATACACCCCCACCACCACATTTAAATCAACGCCAAACATCACAATCTCTGCTAAACATGTCGGGTGCATTCTCTTTTAATTGGTGCAAGTACATTCATGCATGAACACTTTTAAAACAGTAAGAAATGAATGTTTAATACTGAAGTGACATCTGCTTGCTATACAGACAGGCTGCTTAGTGAAATTCAAAATCAAGTTTTTAATGTTTTTTATGTGTCTATGTGGTGTTTTTAATATCTTTTAAGACAAAACATGTGTAAATTCATAAGTCGACAGCATTGCTGAGTAGGGCTGTAAACGATTAATCGAATCCAAAATAAAAGTTTGTTTTTACATAATATATGTGTGTGCATTGTGTATAATTATTTTGTTTATATAAATACACACACATGCATGTATATATTTAAGAAAAATGTGTTATTTATATATAAAATAGTTATATTTATATAATATAAATCATATAAAAATATATATGCAGTATATAAATGCAAATATTTCTCAAATATATATATGCATGTGTGTGTATTTATATATACTAAATAATTATACACAATACACACACATATATTATGTAAAAACAAACTTTTATTTTGGATTCAGCCCTATTGCTGAGTACTTTCTCCTTAAAACTGCAGTGAACCAAAGACAGTCTCAGAAAAAAAACGTACATATGTCATATTGGTGATCAAATGTGAGTTTTAAGGGATACAATTATTGACTACGGGGGACTTGAACATTTTGTGCCCCTTTTTACAAGATGTAAAGTCGTAGCTTTTTTTTTTTTTTTTTGCTTTTCTATGCAATTTTATTTTTAAGTAAAATAAAACAGGTTTTTTTTTGGGGGGGGGGCTAAATAATTTTGTCAGATAAATACATTAACCAAGTTAAGTGTTTTGTCCTTCCCTCATATTTAAGATGTTTAAAAATATATATAACTATCATATTTTGATAGTTTAACCAAACTTGTAGTGTCATTAAAAACAAACATCCCCTCCGGACATCACTTTTGGCCACTACTGTATATGTGCATGTTTTTAAAGCAAACGCTGTATAATTATATAATTGATTTGATCATATACTAAGAACTCAAATTATTAATTTAATTATTCAAGTTAGAAATTCATGACTGTGTACTGTGAATAATGCTGTGAAAACATAGTTATTAAAGTAATTTATAAAACATAATTTTTTTACTCGATGGGATGCAAACACTTTTGCATGTTGATTTTAAAAATGTGATTTATCGAAAAACAACATATTATTTTTAACCGTTACCTGACCAATAATAAGAATAAATATATATAGGCCCTATATGTTTTTATTTTATTTTTTGAAGTTACTCTTCCTTTCAGGCATCTCTTCAGACTTTAATAATTCTGTCCAGAGGCAGATATTAGATGCTGTGTCGCAGAGATGAGATGATTTGGTGACAGAACAAGAAATCTGATGTTCACTGAGGTAATAAGATTAGATGCGCTGAGGGATTGGAATGAAAAAAAAAAAACAGAATTCCAATATGAAGAAAAGGCCGTTAAAAAAATATAAGCAATACTTCCTGGTAATTTCATCAGATCTGATTCTATTAGAGTTCAGGCCGGTTCTGTGCCTGCAGAGCCAATCGAATGCTCTGGACTTCATTTTTATTATTTCTCCTGAAACTCTTCACGTTTCTACCCCGGTAACTTTTTGATAGGCATCAACTACATATACGGATATCCTCACACTCCATACATGCAACACACAAAAATGGTAATGCACACAGACAAATTTGCACAAACAGAAAAAAATATGTGAGCAATACTTCAAAGAGCGTGTTTGAAGTGTAAAAGGATGCATATCATCTTCAGACAGAGTGTGCGTTTGATATGAGCGCCTGATATTTTGATCTTTTCTCACAGTGGGTTCAACAGTCTGCTGTACATATCCACACACACTCCACGCTTCTGTGTACAGCGATGCTCAACATCTGACATCTCACACACTGATGCTCAACATCACAACTCATTCATCCTGAGATTCACTCTTACACATTAAAGTTATTCATATCGCATTGATGCTTCCATGAAAGTTCTTTATAGTGGAAAAGGGTTCTTTAGATTATTAACATGTTCTTCACACTGGAAAAGTTCTTCTGGGGGTTATTTGGGGAACCAAACGTGGTTCTTCTGTGGCACTGCTACAAAAAAACCCTTTTGGAACCTTTATTTAATTTCATTTTTTTTTTTTTTTTTTGAAAAATCTCAATAGAATGTTTAGCACTCAAAATGTAACAGTGTTGATGTCATCATAATATTTGCATATTGTATTGCATTTGGTCTTTGGTCAATAATATTAATATTTATACCAGACAGAACGATAGATGGATAGATGAGCGATATACCGATAGATAGATGGATGGATGGATGGATGGATGGATGGATGGACGGACGGACGGACGGATGGATGGATGGAACGATATATAGAACGATAGATAGAACGATAGATAGAACGATAGAACAATAGAGCGATAGATAGATAGATAGATAGATAGATAGATAGATAGATAGATAGAGAGATAGATAGATAGTAGATAGATAGATAGATAGATAGATAGATAGATAGATAGATAGATAGATAGATAGATAGATAGATAGATAGATAGATAGATAGATAGATAGATAGATAGATAGATGCCCCTCAGGGTTAATCATTGCTCAAGTACTCCTGGTTGTATTGCTCTTTAAACTCTCTTCTCCTTTCTTCCTCTCATTCTTCCCCGTTCGTGGCCAATCTTTGCCTGTGGCACTTTGAGATCCGGGTTTCTCTCCGTTACCTTTGAAGGTCAGAGCATGTGAACACACACAACCACAGATACTCGGGAAAGCTCCCTAATCGCAGAGGAGTGATGCGCTTTTCTTTCTTTTTAGACAGGAAAAGCTTTCCAGAACTTTCCGGAATTCAACTTAACAAGAAATCAACGGCCTAAAGACAGAGCAGAATACCAGTCAATATACGTGACCCTGGATTATAAACCCAGTCACGAGTCGCACGGGTATATCTGTGGCAATAGCCAACCATAAATTGTATGGGTCAAAATTATCGATTTTTCTTTTATGCCAAAAATCATTATGATATTAAGTAAAGATCATGTTCCATGAAGATATTTTGTACATTTCCTACCGTAAATATATAAAACATGTATTTTTGTGAGGGAATGCAGCACAATCGTGAACATAAATGCACAACTTTAAAGGAGATTTTCTCAATGTTTAGATTTTTTTGCATCCTCAGAGTCCAGATTTTCAATAGTTGTGTCTCGACCAAATATTGATCTATCCTAACAAACCACACATCAATGGGGGAAAAAATTATTCAGCTTTCATATAATGTATAAATCTCAATTTTAAAAATCTTAAAAATTACTCATGTGACTGGTTTTGTGGTCCAGGGTCACATAGTTATATATAATTTAGTATTATATAGGCTATATTTACATTAACAGGTAACAGGTGCATTTTTGCATTTCAAAAACTCCAAAAACTCTGTTTTTTTTTTTTTTTTTTTTGTCCTAACAGACACTGAAAGAAGCTAAAAGAAGACTGCGCTGCTGTGAATAATAAGTAATTCAGCGAGAATGTGAGATTCACACATCTTAATGCTGCAGCGACAGACATTATTCTGCAGATTTAATAATAGGTAAAATGCATATAAAACTGAATTCAGTCTGAATAATGTTTGCCTTCAATCCAATCAATATGTGACACACTGTTGATATTTATTCGGTATTAACGACTATTTAATATCAATATATATATATATATATAAATAATTCCACATTGATAGAATCAATCATCTGACAAGCATTCCTGGAGCTAAAATATAATTAATCACTGTAATACTATAACATATATAATACAATATAATATAATACCTGCATAGAAACAGTCGGAGTGGCATTTGATCTCATTAATAATTGACTTATTTATTCACTCATCACCTGTCGAGCTCAGAAACGCTCAGCTGTTTAAACCACGTCCACTTTTTTCCCCCATAACAAGACTTTTATCAAGAGAAGTCCATTATCTGACCATCTCAACTGCTTGATCAACCCGATCACACTAAATCTGTCTCTATAGCACGCAGTGTGTTTATCGTGCAATTTATACGCGAACATTAGTTTTTACGTGCATATGAAAGGCATGGGTTGGTTAGGGTTTAGTAGTGGTGTTGTGGTGTGCGTGTGTATTACACGCAATGAAGTGCGTATCAAATGCACGCGACAACTGCGTATCATCCTATGCACGTAAAAACTAATTTTCGCGTATAAATTGCACGATAAACAACGCGTGCTGGCTTGATTTATATTGCACACGAGGAATTTCTAAAGTAAATGCATACATTTTACAGAAGAAACCAGTCGGCTACAATCAGATCATAAAAGCACAATGACCTGTGATTGGTCACTTTAAATGTCAGTCAGGGTGAGTGTATGGTCAGAATAAGCTGTTGTGGTGACTGTGTGAATTTGTTCAAGTTGTAATGAAAACGCCACTCTTTGACCTTGCTATCGCTAATGAACTACGCGCAGTGTGTAATCTTCCAGCGACTACAGCCCTGTAATTATTTGTAATTAAGCGACTGCAGCAGAGAGAAATTACCCGATGTGTCACACACAACATTTCCACAGTTATCTAGCAGTGTCAGTCACCTTTACACGTACACGCTAACACACAGGTCTGCCATCATTACGATTAGCATGCACACACACACACAACACACCTCTTCTGCCACCTTCCCACACACACACATGCTACGCTTCCTCACGCTGGCATCATGCGTCAGTGCATTCATGCACAGCATCACACGTTTATGAAAAACATCCGATTGAGAGTCACAGGATGGGTGTCTTATTAATATCTCCACTCGTCATAATTGACTGTAAGCATAAAGCAAAGTTTTGAGTCATAAACTACCATTCAAAAGCTTTTTTTAATCATTTATGCTCAACAAAGATGTATTCATTTGATTTAAAAAAACAGAAATATTGTGAAATATTATTAAAATAATTTATATTTAAATAAAAGTGAATCCTGTGATCAAAGCTGAATTTTCAGCATCATTACTCCAGTCTTCAGTGTCACATGATTATTAATTAGCCTAGTATCTCATAATTATGACTTTGTATCTCAATTTTGACATTTTATGTCATAATTATAACTTAGTATCTCATCTTTTTTTTTTAATCTCATAATTCTGATTTAGTATCTAAATTTAGGATTTTTTTATTTATAATTATGACTTATGTCATATTTTATTACTTGTTATCTTTAAAATCTCATAATTATGACTTAGTCTCTCATCATTTTGACTTTGTCATAAAAATGTATCATAGTAGTTTCTACTTTCTCATAATTACGACTTAATACATAATAACTTTAATCTCAATTTCAACTTATGTCATTATTAATTTCTCATAATTGTGACTTAGTATCTCAATTTCAACTTTTTATCTCATATTTAATAAATATGACATTTTACATTATTTTTGTCTTTTTATCTCATGACTTCTTAATCTCATAATGACAGAATCTCATATTTTTGACTTTTTATCTCAGAATTATGACTAATTTCAATCCTTCAGAAATCATTCTAATATGCTAATTTGCTGCTCAATAAACATTTCTGATTATTATCAATGTTGAAAACAGTTGTGCTGCTTCATATTTTTGTGGAAACTGATACATTTTTTTCAGGATTCTTTGATGAAAAAAGTTTAAAAAGCATTTATTATAAATGTCTTTGAATCAATTGAATGCATCATTGCAAGTATTAATTTCCTTCAAGAAAAACCCCAAACTTTTGACCGGTAGTGTTTGTACACAACTAAACAGAGGATCCCACAAACAGAAGCAGAGTCGACAGATCAACAAAACCCATAAGCAACTTACAGGCATATTCAGTCTGTCAATGCAGCACAGAGAAAATATTACACCAAATAATGAGAATGAGTTTCTGGAGATGCACAAGAGACGCCCATTCATCTGTGCTGAACACAAAGGCGTTGTTTTATTAGGCGAGAGAGGCACAAAAACTTTGCCAAAAATTGCTATTGTCAGAAAATGTCATGGTTGCAGGAGCAAAGGCATCATTTGAGGAGCCGCTGGGCGGTGAGAGACACTTCTCTAGCTCTCACAAAATACATTTCAAGCATTAGTGCCTCCAGTTCTGCGGCTCACGCTTGCCGGACTCACAAAAACACTTCACATGAGTGTGATGATTCTGAGACACACAAATCTGCCCTCGAAACCCTCACCAGTGGGAGATCTAGTTAACCCGCTTGACTCTGAAACCAGTATCTTTGCATTAAAGGGATAGTTCACTTTGAAATTAAATGTTGGTATGTTTTATCTTACCTGAAGTGCATCCAAGATGTAGGTGTCTGTCTCCGCAGTAGTTTCAGTTTTTATATTTTTAGGTCAAACCATTCTTGTCTGTCAGTCATATAATGCAGGTCTATAGGCACTGTCTCTAATAGTATGCAGAGAAAAGTCCAAATTACACAATTCCCCATTGTAAGTGCACATTGATGGCCTAAGCTCACGCGAACTCATCCGGGAGGGTTGAGTTTTCACTTATTCCCAATTTGTAAGCCTTCTATCTTGACACACGCCTCGTTTCATTGTTCAGGCCAATCAAAGGCATACGTTGAGCCGTACAGCCAATCACACGAGTTTAAAAATGCAACGTCCAATCGAAGGCGGTTAGATTAGTTTCCGGGGAAGAAATCCGGTATAAACAGATCAGATGGACGTGGTTGTGTAAAAGAGATAAAAACTATATAAATACTGCTCGTTTTATCACACAAACCGCGTGTTTCGTGTCTTAGGCCATCAATGTGCACTTACGATGGGGAATTTTTTAATTTGGACTTTTCTCTGCATGCTCTTTGAGGTGGTGACCATAGACCTGCATTATATGACTGACAGACAAGAACGGTTTGACCTAAAAATATCAAAACTGAAACTACTGCGGAGACAAAGACACCTACATCTTGGATGCACTTCAGGTAAGATAAAACATACCAAAATTTCATTTCAAAGTGAACTATCCATTTAATATGAGCTAAAAAAATATATATATATAAATCAAAACTAAATTGGTTAAGCGTGTGGCGTCTGGTTTGTGTTGCGGAGGTGAACAGGTTATACTTTGACAGATCGTTGGTTATGACAACCGACCCCACACACTTCTTTCACACTCCATTTGGTTTGATTTCCATCGTTTCACCCGCCGTCAAAGGAAGAAGGAATAACGCGCCCACACACACACACACCGAAGCAAGGTAATCTTTGGTTCAACTTTAATCGTGGAGACAGTCATCAGAGCCGAGCAGATGTTATGCCGGATGAGGACATTACATTAAGGTTATGGCACTCATGATAATGATTTCACTTATTATGATCTCAGGACTATAAAGCATGGCCTCATTTTCCGCCGTTTCATCCACTCTCAACACAACAAATGAAAAAAAAATGGAAAAAAAAGGAAATATATATAGAAGCCCCATTTCCGACACATAAGAAGAAGAAAAAAAAGAGTTTGTTTTGCTAGCAGAAATTATGAGATACTAAGTCATAAATATGAGATCAAAAGTCGAGCATTATGACTTAATTCACCTTTGGCTAAGCCCCGCCCCCCTTAGTTACTGTTGCTACCTCCGACAACTTCATCTGCGCTCTGGTTTGGTATCAACATGGCTTATGCTGTGACGGCTCTTCCTGATGAAATTTTATCAAACTTTTATAAAGCAGCAAATAAAGTGTCCGATAGAAGTAGGCAAAAGAGGCTCAGTGTGCGTTCGAAGGCTATATTCAAGACATACGGTGAAACGCAAGCAACAACTGAACAAGGCATCCAAATAGAGGCAAAAGCATAACGGTCACAGTCAAAAAATGAACCACAGCATATCCTAATCGAGACAGAGGCTGGGACTCACAATATCAAGAGCAACACTGTTCATGCAGAGCTGGGTAGGTCTCTATTCACTTCTATAATCGTTATTATTTACAAAGCAAACGGACTACGCGAGTATAAAGCTGTATTTATTAGCAGCGTGTGCTAGCGTATAAACAATTAGGGCAGAGAACCGAAATCATAGCATAAAACAGCATAAAACTGTCTAACTAGTGTAACTTCACAGTAAGGTTAAAAGGTAAATGTATCTTAGAGCACAGGTGAGCTTGTTGATCTTGAGGGGTTTCGCTGACTGAGGACGTCCACACAGTTTAATCCAAAGACGACACTTGTCAGTATTTAACTTCGGTTTTGGGAAGGGGGAAAAACGGACACCCCCTCCAACCTCTCTGGGAAACACGTATCTGTGTTACAAATGCCCCAGGCACAACGTTTAACCATATTTTTTATAAAAGACGACGTAATAGCCTGCCGAGACCAAAAATATGAGCCTCCTGCGTTGAAGTCAATGGAGCGCTGTGAAATAGTGTCGGACCGCTGTGGGAGCTCGTTCTTGGCTGCGCTGTGATTGGTCAATCTACATTCTAGGGCGTGGCTTAGCCAAAGGCGAATTATGACTCTTTCAACTTTGTCAATTATGACTTTTATGTCATAACTATGTCTTAGTATCTCAACTTTGACTTTTTATATCATAATTATACTTTAGTGTATCATAATAGACATTTTATGTCAATTATGACTTTGATCACATAATTATGACTTAGTCTCATAATTTACATTTTTATGTCATAATTAGAACGTTTTATGTCCATTATTAATCAGTATCTCATTATTATGAATGAGTATCTCATAATTATGACCTAGTATCTCAATTATTACGTAGTATCTCATAATTATGATTTAGAATCTCATAATTAGGACTTAGTATCTAATTTTTCAGCTTTTTATCTCATAATTATGATTTAGAATCTTATAATTAGGACTTAGCATCTATTATTTATTTTTTGCTTTTTATCTCATAATTATGATTTATTGTCTCCTCTGTAAATGTGTCTCCTTAAGGCCCAACAATGTCTCAAACTGAGCTCAGTTCGCCAGGATACTAAAGTATGCAAAAGTCAGAGATCTCAAAAAATATAAAATAAAAATAAATTAGTAATCAAATAACTCCAAGAACAAATCAAAGCTGCTGTCAGTCAACAATGGTCTCCTGTGTGTCTATTTCAGGCTAAAATGTAAGGGCAAATCTGGTCCTTAAATAAAAGCAAAGGTTCCTGACTCTGAAAGAGCAGAAGTGATATTTCCCAGAGGATCCAGTGCAGTCACAGCACATTTCATTCACACACACACACTCCTCTTTCATACAACGCTTCATCTCATTCTCTCTCACACTCCCTGCTTCTTCCGCACATTTCTTTATCAATGAACGGTGATGTGTTAAAACAGAAGAGATGAGACATCACGTCTGCGCTGACATACAGACACCGCATCTGTCATGAACATCTCAGTTTAACACCAGAAGCATTTATAACTCATTTTGTTTCCAGCCAATACATAGTCGATAAGATGACTCACCTGAGAATCCTCTTAAAGTTATACAATAAGTCACATGTGATAACTGACTTTCCACAAAATAAAAAATAAAAATCACAAAATAAAAATCACTCAAATCGCTTGTAAGAAGTAAGGAAGGTTTCTTATAATAGTGTGAAACAGTATTTAGTATACAGCAATACAAATAAATAAAGTAAAGTAAAAAAAAATAATAATAATGAAGTAAAGTAAAACATAACAAAAAATAATAATAATAAAAATAATAAAGTAGTAAAGTTAAAAATAATAATAATAATAATAATAAAGTAGTAAAGTAAAAAATAACTAAATAAATAATAAAGTAAAGTAAAGTAAAAAATAACTAAATAAAGTAAAGTAAAGTAAAATAAATAAAGTAAAGTAAAGTTAAATAAATAAAAAATAAAGTAAAAAAAAAAAAAATTGTTTTTTTTTTAAATAAAAAAAAAATAAAGTAAAATAAAATAAATAAATAAACAGTAAAGCAAAGCCAAGTAAAGTAAAGTAAAGTAAAGTAAAGTAAAGTAAAGTAAAGTAAAGTAAAGTGAAATAAAATAAATATTGCATATTTATATTTCTGTGCTTTCTTGCCGCTTTTATCTAAAGTGACTCACAATGCATTCAAGATATACATTTGGCCAGTTTATGTGTTCCCAGGGAATCAAAGTAGCTAAGCTGCAAAAACATGCAAAAAAACACTTTGCACTTTTCAATTATTCAATTCGAAGGTGACAGGCACAGCAGCGAAGGGACGTGATCACATCCTAGTTTATAAATATATTTCAGCTCAATATTTATCGCGAGCGTGCGCCTGCTGAGATAAACGCTATACGCCAATTAACAAGTCATAAGAACTGGGGTGAGTGAATCCATAAGAGAGAAGTCGTGTGTTATGCAGAAATGAATCTTTTGCAACAACCGCCCCGCTGAACGGAGAGAAGCAAAACACCTTTTTGCTGCACTGCATTTGTCCCATTGCATCCTGGGATTGCGGTAATGCATTGTAACATTAGGCAGAGGTGCCGAGGGCGTCGTAACATGACAGTGTCTCACGCGACTCGATCAGATCAGATGACTGTTAATCGGAAACAACCTGGAAAACAGTTCTTTTGGCATGAGTCTGGGATGATATATGTGCAGCCACTCGATCTCTGTACGAAGAATATTATTAGTTTGTGTGAACATGATCTATCTTTGTGAGGACATTCATTGACTCGATGTTCTGATGCGACTTCTGACCTGTAATGATGCCTGACTCATAATCAACGACTGAGTCTGGTTTCTCCCGAGCGTTTTCCTTCATTGTGTCACCAGCCGCGTTTCCCATTACAGATTTGCGCAAAACTTTTAGCGATTTTTCTCTAAATATCGATAAAAAATGATTGTGAAATGACGGCGTTAACCGATGTTATGCGACTAAAACATAATTTTTTCCTCTCGTGATAAGTCATTTTAAATATCATGGCAATGGACGTTGGTAGGTTTATATATCACAGCCACCGCACTGGCCATTATTATTATTAACGGAAGGAGACGTGTGTGTGTGTGTGTGTGTGTTATCCAAGCATTAATGGTAAGGTAACTGTGAGCGGCACATATGAGATGTTTCTGGGTGTTTCTCCCTCATTTCTGCTCCGAGGTCTTGATTGTGGCATTTCTTTGAGGTTTATAATCCAGTATTCCTGCAATTCTTTTTTTATTTTATGCATTTAATAAAGAACTCTGTCTCGTATTCTGTCCAAACACACCGCGTCATCTACGTCAGGTGACTGTAAATGCACAAAAACTGTTTCCATTGCCGTTTTGCAAAATATTAATTTTTCGAATTGCCTGAAAAACCTCCTCATGCGAGCGTAAAAACTTTTTTTGCGATAAATGGGAGTTTTTACAAAATTAACGTGTTTCCATTGAGCGTATTTTCAATTCGCAATTTGAACGGTAATGGAAACGCGGCTACTGATGGAGTTTGGGTTTCTTGCCACTGTTTGCCTTTGGCTTTTGGCTTGCTTAGTTGGGGACTTTTAACATTTAATACTCAACAATATTAGAGATCTGCCTGCATTGCAGAAGTATTTGAGAACTGAGCTGAGCTAGACGATAAATTCACTGTTTTCTCCAGAGTTGCTAGAGAGAGTTGCTATGCTTTAAAACTATACGTATTGTAAAAAGCGCTATATAAATAAAGGTGACAATGCTAACTAAAAAATAGTTTTTGACCCTAAAGCCCAAAGTATACTTCAGTTTTTAGTGCATGTGACGCAAATTTCATCCCCAGAATAGAGTTTAGACGTCGAGAGCCTGTATTCCTGCATGCTATCAAACGGAGTATACTTTGAAAGGCTAAGCTAGCGCACACATAAACAAAATGAAGTGGCTTAACCCTACCCATCACACCCGAACCCGAACCCTAAACCAGCCATTGACCCAATTATAACCTAATCCCTAAAATAAAGTCTTGACCCTCAGACAGGACTTTAAAGGGGTCTCAGAAAGTGAAGACCAGACAAAACGTCTTCTCTCCAATGGTCTAAATCTCAAAATGGTCCTCACAAAGATAGTTGTACAAATACACACACAACTAATATTGTGCAAACTTGTGTTTTTAAGCTTAGAGATGCATTTATACAATATACTAAAGTCCTTGTTACAGTCTTAAGTAATTTACTCTGTGGCAATAGCATTGGGGAAGATGTTTTCAAGCCATGCAAGTATTTGAAGGCCAAAATCTCAAAAAACACTTACAACATTGATCAAATAACCAATGAAATCTGACAACTAATAGCTTAGGTTGAAAAACTGGCAATCTTTGCCAATAAGGTGATTGGGAAGTTCCCATTTATGTGATGTGACTTTAAATTATTTGCATCGTAAGAAAATGGATGTGACGATTCGTAACTTTTTCACTTATTGACAAAATTCAAGAAGCTTTTTAGTGCTAATGGAATAAAACGAAGAGCAAAGTGCATGAGGCGACGCTCTGTGATCTGGTGTTCTCCTGCTGCCACAGAGAAAGATGGGAAATGCAGTCTGGTAGCGCAGGCCTGTCGCCTCATAAACAAGCTACATTAGTATTTCTGACAAGCCGTTCTTCTGGGAAAGCATTTGTAGTTCGCTATTCTTCATCAAAATGCATTCTCAAGATCTCGGAACTTTAGCTAACGTTCTCTCAAAGTTATGAACAAACGTTCTCAGACCCAACTCAGATAGAAAATCCCTGTAAATATGAATTTGAAGGCAGGATTATTTCCCTACACTTTCTCTTCAACAATGTTACAACTTTAACCCTTAAAGATCTAGCACATTTCTGGAGCACCTGACTCGTCTATTCTTTTCTTTGTTTTTCTAACCCAATATAGCCGTCAGCATCAAGTGCCATATATCATTTTAAACTGGAGAACTTGAAGTTTCCATCTAGCTCATTTAAATTCCCAATTTTACATTATTTTTGTCTTGGAATGGATGAATTTACCAGATTTAAGAAAAACGGTAGCACATTTTTAGTGATTTTTTTTTTTACTCAACTAAAACAAATCCTCCTGAAGTTTGGATATTTTTACTTTAGAAAAGTTTTACTTGGATATTCTAGATATCCAGATGAACTGTTGACTACATGTAACAATCCCTAAGCAAGTTATAAGTTACAGTGAAAGGCTGGTGTGTTTTTCAATTTACTGACAATGTTGATGTGCCCAAAAAAGTTCATGAAGTAAAATAAATAGAAAACATTGTAATAGAACACAGAAGCAAAAGTGACACGTATATAGCTATATAAACCAATCTGATCATGAGGATGGGACTAATCTACTAAGCATCAACAATCATTCCTGTTTGGCTCAGAGAAACAAACTACATGGGTTTCTTTGACGAATCAATGTTGATCAAAACCTGATGATGCAATCACATTCACTACGGAGCCTCTGAATGTCCAAACACGATTAACCCGACCCACTAAAAGCCGTGAATCTCCTCTTTACGGGACTTTTTAAAGCATACAGATTGGATTAGCGGTTCAAAAGTTGTTAAACATTTAAGAACAAGTTATTTTTAGCCGCCGGCGGCTGTGTAGGTCTTTAAGGGTTAAATGGGAAAATCAACTAAAAAACATATAGGACAGTATGTGTTATCTATTGGGAACTAATTGGATGGGGAAAAGTGTTAAGTGGTTAAAAAAAATAAGAAAGATTGATGATATCAGCTAAATTTAAAGTTTGTTACTTTTTTTTTTTTTTTTTTTACAATGTACACTGATTAATTGTGCACAATATCACGAAGGAGGCCTATAGTTTAAAAAAAACCTGCAGTGTGCAAGTGTGAATATGTTTTCTTTGCCGTGTAAACTGCTTTTAAGCACTTTTATTCAAATGCACATCCGAAATCCTGTTTATTTTGATGCCTATGCAGGTTTTGATGGGGTCAGATTAACTTTAAATGCATGCTATTTCCCGCGCGCCACACGCAGAGATAACATTAGAAGCAGCGCGAGGTTAATCGCTTCGGCGTCAAACACGTCCACGGCCACATATGTCAGGCATCTAAACACATGCTTTAATGCACAACACCTACACTGTGAAAATGCATGCATTGCCAAAATCTCCATCAAAACATTTCATTATTGCGTAAAAACGAGCAGCTGCGAGCTCACGGACAATGGCAGGAGAGGCAGGAACGGGAGTGGACGCGAGCAGGTATTTATCGTCTCGCTGCGACTGCAGGTTTTGATTAGCAGGTGCTCTGACAGAGGAGTGTGTGAGTCTTGGGTGCAAATAGCAGATGGGTAATTTCAGGTTTTAAACGTGGAGAAAAAAGCTGTCACCTCCGCCACTCGGGAAGCGTGAGCCGGTTGGGGGTTCATCCGCCTCCCACTCGCTGCGTCCCACACATGCTCCGGAAAAATCCACTTTTTATAACATAATTTCTCACGCTGAGACTGAGACGTCTCCCCGGGGAGGCGGAGATCTTATCAGCTCCCCTGTTGCAAGATTAATACTCGCTTCTAATAGTGCACTTATCTGGTCACAAACAAGACGAGTCATTAGTGACTGTGTGTGAAGAGCGGGCAGGAGAGGGATCCTGGGGGGATCAATTAGTCCGTACGCGGATGATAGCACCCTGCCACGGGACACAGCTCCATGTGAGGGCCGGGGAACAGGGGAACAGGGGCAGATGGCCTGCAAACTCTTCACTGAAGAGCAAACCAACGCTTGGTACAACGCAGCCCTGAAGTGTCAACTAGTCTCTCCCATGTGAAGGCCTCCTTTCCTTTACCTCTGTCTGTACAGATCAAATATCATCAAAATTATTTCAGTTCGCGTGGATCCACGGAAACGAGTCCACGAGGGCGCATTGAGAGGTATTTTTGGGACAGACTCGATCGTCACGCCGGAAAAAGGAAGACGGTCCGGTTGTTGTTTAAATATTATATTTCTACATTTACATATGACTCAGTAAAGCCCTGACATTCGGTTCTATTCATTTAATGAATCATAATGCGATCGTAGCCTATTATTCAGCAAGCTATTTATGTTTATATTAAATATAAATATATATTTATGTTTGAGACATCAACCACTGGTTGATGACCATAATGCTTGTATAAACTGTAGGTAACAACTGGTCAAATGTACACCAAGGTCAGACAAATCATAATGATATTTATACTTAAATATTTTCTTCTCAGCCATGTTAACAATTGCCCGTGAGCGAAAGCTCCTCCCATCCGTTGTCTGATTGGCCTTTCGCAAGGATTTCTGGGTAGTTAAAGTGTGAAGCCTGCATACATGCCACTTCATGGGTACAACAGGAGCGCTGCTGAGCACACTTCAGAGCGTTAAAATGATGAATTGGACGGCCTACGGACTCGTAGACTCAGCGAGCACGCGCAATTTAAGTCCACGAGACCGAAAGTCCACATGTAGTACGTAATTTGGGACAGGGCCTTTGTGAAGAAAGACTACGCGCCTGTGCACATATTCGAATGCACATATATAGACTGAACACGTACATGCATGTGCACGCCGTCACCGTTTTCACAGATTCACGTTTTTTTGACGTTTACACAGAGATTATAACCTTGCAACCTATTTCAAAGTTGGACTGCAAACTCTTCACTGACGGCTGCATGCACAATGGAGGGACTTCAGATGATTTTTGTATTAATTTAAAACTATTCGAAGATGCCATGCAAGTACATCAGTTTCATGTTGGATTTTCATACAAGTATCAAAGAAAAAGTTCAGCCCCCCCAAAAAAACTTTCTCAATCACAATAGTTCACTGATAAAAATGATTTTGTGGTGAAGTAAATACTACAGAAAAAAACAATGTAATTTACATGAAAAAGTCAGTTCAGGCAAGAATAAAAAAAAACTAAGTCAATACTATATTAGTAATCAATTCAATCGTGTAGAAATGAAAGCGTAAATATCAACGTTATAAAATTACTTTTCTGAATACTGGTGTTCCCATCATGCACTGGGCCTTGAATAATTAATGAGGTTGATTTTTCACAGTTTTCTAGCTGCATTTACACGGTTTCATCATTGCTTCTGTTCTTAGGTTTAGTAACTTGCCATTTTGTGACATTTGGAGTTCATTTTCTACTCAAAATGACACATTCAAACACAAAAACGATCCATCAAATGTTTCCGTCATTGTGTATTATCAAGTATTGAGGTCTCTGCGTTCACATGATTTCGTCTGATATGTGGATATGATGTCTCACACAATATTTACTGAATTAATTACTTCGATGTCTTTAAGTAAAGCATATACTTTAAAAGTGTGGTTTAATTCAATGTTATATTGTTTGAGTGAAATGTTTTGCAAAGGAAACTTCAACTAAATAGAAATTACTAGCCAAGTTAAAATTACTTATTTTCTTTGTTACTTTCACTTAACTTAGTTAGGTAGAGTTCACTTAATTCCATAAGTGAGATTAACTTAAAAAATATTTGTGCTAAAACTTGCCAAAGAGAAATGAAGTCCATTTTACTTGGACTGTTGGATTGTTTTTTTCAGTGTAGATGTTTTGCAAAATGTCCGTGCTGCTCTTTTCCATACAATAAAAAGTGAATGAGGAATGAATGCTGTCAAGCACAAAAAATAAAATAAAAATAAATTTGAAGTGATGTTGATTAGTAGTTATTTGCTAAAAATACTTTCTGCGGACGCTCTTAAATGTCATTTGAACACATTTAAACTTGTGCCTCAGGATGCATCAAAATTCATTGTTTTTTTATGCGTCTTTCAATGCTTCTGATTGTTTTGAATTAAATGCGAGTGATTTTCAACAAATAACAGCCTATTTCGTATTGTTCATCGTGCAAAGCCATTGTGTGACTTCAGAAGGACAATTTTTATGATTTTTTTTAATATGATGATTTGAGCTGAACAGCCATCATCCCATTTACCTTTATTAATGCATGAGCAGCTTTCCCAAATACTTTTTGAAACGTCAAACAGGTGAGAATGAGTAAATGGCATTACATGTTTACCGACTCAAATAAAATGATATGTGAGTATAGAAGGATCCTGTTCATCCTTAACCTCTCATGACACACAAGAACAAATGTGGGTCATTTAGTGAATTACAAACCCGACTCACAAACCTCGACGTCGACAAAGCATGTCAGTGGGTTAAACGGGGGACGCATTAAAAAACATTCAAAGAAAAATGTTCTGGTGCTCTCTCTCTTCTGTAGAGCGGTGAAGTTACGGTGTGAGTACAGGAGAGCGGGCGCAGGCGGCACGACTTGTCATTACAGAAATGGAAATGGGATTTATAGACGCGCAGCGTCGCGCCGTGACTTCTGTCGTTCCCGAGGGCATTACTCACAGCATGCCTCCCACCAGGACCTCAATACACACCCAATTACTATGTGCTTAAAACTATTACTATGCACTCAGAATAATGCCCGTGTCCATTACCCTCACCGTAGTCAATGGAGGAGCATGCTGGGAAAACAATCTCCCTCTCTGATATACCTTTTCAACAGGGTTGCAGTCGAGACCATTGCAGTCAACAGCGTGACAAAATCAAGACCCATCCAGACCAGGCATTTGCCAGACAAGAACAAAGGTCATTTGCATATAAAGTATGTACATACAAATAGTCTTTAAGGTTTGGCAACTTTAATTTGGTCTGAAGTATCTGAGTGAAGGGTGAAAAATGGCCAGCTTATTCAGTGATGCATTTGAAAAAAAGAGCCAAGCAACTCAACTTTAGGACAAACAAATGGTGTGCATGAATCCATGGATTTCCAGATCATTGCAAAAAAAAGACTAAAAACACAAATTAATTAATTAATTAAATGAATGGGATTTATTTTTTATTATACTACAGGGCCGTTGAATGCTTGAATCTGATTGGTTGACGAACGTTCTGAGGTGTGCAATTATTTTCAGGGAACTGCACGGCTAAAGTAGTTCCAGCAGGTCTGTAACCGCATTACAGTTCCATATCACTGCGCATAGTCAACTGTAATAACGGACAATACGATACAATTCATAACAAGAAAAGCCACGCAGCCCCATGCGCTTGATCTGCAGTTTTCAATGTCTAACTTCACAATCAATGGAAACATGCAGTTTAATTTTAATAAATAAAGTATATAGTCCTATACATAATCAATAGAAAATTAAACTGAATATTTAAATAAATGTATAGTCCTGTACGTTGCACAGGTTTTCGTAATTATTGAAGATAATATAACAAATAAATAATTATTGATAGGCCTATACACCTATAATAGTCTACTGTCACTAATAGAAAAAAAGAATGAACGAATTAATTAAAACAAAACGAATTGAATAAATAAATAATAATATTGACGCTCGATCATGCTTCTCTCTCTCTCTTTCATAAACGCATTAATAACTGCATAAAGCCGGGGACACACTTACTGTAAGGCCGGTTATGAATGTAATTTGATACTTATGACTGATCATACACGCGTGTTCAGCGCGTTCAGTCGGTGTTCACAGCGGTGTTTAAAATCTGCTGCATTCACAGTCAGAGAATGTTTCTAGTCGTTAAGTGTGTGTCCAGCATTACTCTGCTATCAGTGGCTCAAACCTCCGTTACTAACTCTAAAATTACGTTTTGGAATTAGCAACGGAGCATGGGTTTAGATGCGCAAGGAATTAGTCCTACATACAAGAGCGTTTTAATGACAAAAACTTTACGAACGTCTTGAAATACATCATCTGAACAATATTTCGAGGTGTGGTAACTGTAGTATAAGCGGAATAATTGACTCCAGGCCGTTGAATTATTAGAAAAATAATGCACACCCGAGGTGTAACTCCGCTTCGCGTCGTGACCGCATTACCACCTCGGGTGTGCATTATTTTTATAATAATTCAACGGCCTGTCGTCAATTCTTCCTTACATATATAAATATAAATACATCACATTAAAAATGTGTGATGCAACTATAAAAAATATAAAAATAAAAATAAATAAATGTAAATTAAACTTTAAATTATGCACAACTCCAACATCTATCAGATTTATTATTTTGTATTAAACCTCCTTTTTATTAAAAAAACATATTTATTTTGTAATATCTTGTATTGTTTTTGTAAAGAAAGCCTAACATTAAATAATTTACTTTTTTTTTTATTCTGACAAATTTAAATATGTAAAATATATAATATAAATGATAACAATATTAGACTAAAAACATAATGATTTAATGTTTTAATTAGACTTTTCCGTTTGTTATGCAAAAAAACCTATATTGTATTATTATATTGTAATTTATAACATTAAAACATTTAATAAAAAAATCTGTCAAATATAAATACACTACATAAAAAATAGACGAGAACACATAAATATAAATAAACAAGTAAATGAATGAAATCTTGCCCAACATGCACCTGTAACTTAGAAAGCTGTAAGTTCTGCTTCATGAGACTCATGACTGAAGTGAGTGGGATTTCAAGTTTATCACAGTGAAGTCAAAGCGTTTGCGCTGATAACTGATCTGTGAGCAGCCGTGGTGGCAGACAGCCAGGAGTCAGCCAATGCCCTCGCTTCACAACACGCCTGAAGCCAGACATGCAGAAACTACACCGATCCGCGCAGATTCTGCACGCTCAAACTTTGCTTACCTCAAAATGACAGTTGCATTTTTGAATTTCAAACTCAAATTTAGAATTCCGCATCCTGTTTCGCAGCTACATTCAAATTCCGGAACTCGACGGAAATTCTAAAGTCAAAGATTCTAAATTCACCTTTGAATGATGCACAACCGCACGATCAATCTGATTTACTGTTTTTAATTAGACTTCTCCCCTAAAGAGAAACAGTGTTTTCATGCACCATTGACAGACGCGAGCAACAGTCGATCACATGTCCCTAAGAGGACTGTAGTGTCAATAGGTCAGGTCATCTCATTCACAAGCTATCAGGTAACTATACGGCCTTATCTGACTGTTTATATGCATTCATCAATGCTTTTTGCATCACACTTTCTCCTCCAGTGTTCCTGTTCTGTTCAGAATGACCCCCGACAGACTCAGGCCTGACCTTCAGAGCCCGTAGAGGACATCATGAGCGCTCAGGTCCCTTCACTGGTAAAACTTTATGTCCATCTGTGTCTCTGTGTAGTTTTTACATTTTATTACCGACCTGCCTCGTCAAAAAGATGGATGACCGGACGGGCTGTGCGTGTCTATGCGACCCACGGCGGGCTAATGTGCAACAGAGAACGCTTTTATACGATTCGATTTATGACATATCCCCATCCTGATTCTGCACAACATTTGTGTTTAACTCGCACAGCCCTGTGCATTAGCATAAGGCATCACAGCTTGATTTTGTGCATATTTAAATATGTGAAATCAAAATCTTACTAATCTTACCGTCTACAATTACTTGGGGCCTATTATTCCATATATAGACTAGAGATATTTTTTAAAAAGAAAGGAAGGATGATTTTAACAGATTTCTATTTTAAATTAATGCTGTTAAGTTTTTTAACGCTGATAATAATCAGAAATGTTTGTTGTATGTTAGAATGATTTCTGAAGGATCATGTGACACTGAAGACTGGAGTAATGATGATGAAAATTCAGCTTTGATCACAGGAATAAATTACTTTTAAAATACATTACAATAGAGAATATTTTAAATTGTAATAATATGCAGCCTTGGTTAGATGAAAAGACTTCTTTCAAAAACCAAAAAATCTTACTGACCCCGAACCTTTGAATAGTAGTGGGTATATACAGTGTGTGTGTGTATATATATGTATGTGTGTTAGGGTGCCACTCAATGTAATGGAAAATTATTTTTTTTCAAAATGTTACAGGTTTCACCCCCTCATTCTGTTCCTTTTATGATGCATAGTAGCAGTGCAAAGTTTCATTCAGATATATTATTATTTACTGGTATCTCAATGAGCTCAAATGTTGCATATGTAGTACATTTATCTAAATAAAAAAATCAATTTTATTTCAATTTTGTTCAACCGCCATGACTTTCCAAATCCTAACAAGTCACCTTTACAGCCGCAACATCCTCATCTGCAGACATTAATGCTGACATTTTGGTCACTATTTGACATGGTTTGAGTTCAACTGATTGTGCGTAACTGTTGATTATTGAAGTAACTGTTAAGTCTACTTTTTGAGGATTTTTGCAATATTCTGATTTGTGATGTCAAAGTTAATATTACATGATAGTATCGGAAAATGTTGCATATTGTAAAAACTTTGTCCGCGTTGAGCTACCAGTGATATAATCATTAGATTACATCCACATTTTGTCAGCTTTTTTCTTTTCACATTACTAACACATTTGGGGGGTGAGAGGATGAAAAATAGAAGAAAAGTTTTTTTAGTGGCACCTATATATATATACAGTATATATTTTTTATAAAAAAAAAAAAAAAAAAACGTTGCTCCCCCTCTGAAACGCATTTTCTTTTCAGCAGATGTCATTCCCTATTGATACAATCAAGTCCAATCCTACATTTTTTCTTGTTGAATATGATGTATATTAATCCAAAATATGACCCACTATACGGAAGTAACATGTCGATTTTAGTATACCTGTATAAAACATTCACTTCAGCTTTCTTCATAATTCCCGTCTAAAAGCTGGTCAGGGATTTCGAAGCTTCCCTTTTTCTTGGAAGCTCCTCTAAATTCTGTTGAAGAGGATTCAACCCAGATCGGAGAATTGTGTGTGTTTCCCGCGTCCCTGCAGAGAGGAAGTTGCAACATCCGTAAAGAGAGATTACCGAAGCCTCTCTTCTGCGACTGCATGCTCCACATCTCTTCAAAGACACACATCTCCAAAGACAAAAGGAAACATGCATGCGCTCGGGACATTCTTCTAACAAGACATTCCCATGAAATCTGAGCTGAGCATGTTCAGAATTCAGATGGATAATACTCGAGGGAAAAATCAAGGCATAAATGCCAACTTCTATGGATTACCAACTGACTGCATTTGATAGAAAGATCTTATGGAAATTGTATGTGCTGCTGTTTCATTAGCGAGTCTGATAGGATTGTATGTTACGCCTGGAAAGGAGCCGGTGGTCGTCATACTGAATTAATAAGGTCAATTAGCAAACACACAAAGCCATCGAGAGCCAATAGCAGAGGCCGAGCAGGAACACATGTGTCTGTTTACTTCTCAGCGTGGCACGGCTTTGATTTATGGACACTTGACTTCTCGCATAAAACACATTTCTAATAGAGCGGTGGCTGGTGAAAAATGGCCTGTAGTTCATTATACATGACAGGGAGAGGTCTCTTATTAAAGGGGATTTTATCAGGAAGTGCCACTGCGTTGTGATTCATTCATTGGGAGTGAGAACGAGAACCGCACATGGTTTGCATGCATGTTATTAGCTACGATATCCGATGCGATGAAGAAATAATAGTGTCTCGCATGCGGTTACAGCAAAGAATGAAAAGCAGCGGGATCTATGTGCAGCAGATTTATTTATAACAAAATGAAAATTAACAAAAAAATATTTGGCAATCTTGAAAACTGCGAAGAGGACAACCACAATTTTAAATTACCGGACTAACTCGAGAACACGCTGAGGGATAGATATACACAAACTGGTGTATGATGGGTAAAACAGGACAGGTGTGCTTAATCAGTGAACTAATGAGTAACCATAAAAAAGCAACAAGAAGAACAAAGAAAACTGTTCAAAAATATTTACACCACAACCATGTACCAAAAACTGGAAAGTTATTCCTTTGCGTTTTTTGTGCGTACAGATGTGAACGAAGTCGGCGAAAACGACAAAAAACGCTGTATTCTGCTGCCATGCCAGTAGATGGCGATGTCACATTAACGTTGTAGTAGTTTACACAGAGACGATAACTATATCGTTTTCAAAAATGTAGACTTTGAAACCCATTTTAAAAGTTTGCATTTCCAGGCCGTCAAAACAGTTGTCGTGTAAATGGACGCGAAAAAGCATAAAAAGTTTTGTTTTTAGTTTGAAAATAGTGTCTTGTAAGACTTCAGACTATGACGAACAGCTCAGAATACAACGTCACGTCTCGAAACTACGGTGATTATGACGTGTGTGAACGCATGCATTTCTCACTCAAACTAATATCTGCTTCTGCTTCTGATTGCTTTTAGAGATAAAAGCTGTTCATAACTGTTCTAGGATCAGTTTTCTTTGTAATAATAGCATATTGGCTAAACAGATTCGGCAAGCGATCTGTGTTTGCGCTCCGGAGAGCCTCGAAGGTTCTATTTCCAACCTGTTTTGAGGCGTTGAGCAATGTAGCCAATCACAAACCTTTCTGAACTCAATGACCAATCAGAGGTTTTTCAGTTAGAATCCACTCACCCGCTCAAAACTATAAAGTCTCATTAAAATAAACAAGGTGTAGACATAATGAGAGAATCAGCTTCATTGATTATAATAGAGCTTTGTGAGATTGGGATAAACTAAAATGAGTGACAGCTTTTTGAAGCGCGTTTTCCGTTGTGCTAAATAACGCCTACGCTAAACAGTGGTTTGTGAACAGACACTTTAATAACAAATAATTTATCAAGAGCGTCGGGATGTGTAATGCAGTAAAACTATTTAATGTCAATCTATTTAAATGTGTTTTAAAGGGAAAGCGCATCTCAGTTGTCGATTCACCCTCAGTCTACTGTATATATGGGACTCTTTTGAAAAAGTTACCAACAAAACATAAATAACTATATGATTTATAGCAGTATTTACTGATGTGGCACCAAAACCAATGCCTCATTTCGAGAGACAGCATTACAGTCTGACACAAATATTCCTAATTACACAAATATATAATGCAATTTGAGAAATATTATACAAAGTGCAAAAAAAGCAATGTTTGCATGTTTACTTGTTGAGGAAAAATAGGCCTATAAGCTAACTGGAAAGCTATACAGTATTTAAAAAAAAAACAGCTATGCTATAAGCTAGTGGCATGTCTAATTTTAGTAAGCTACTCCCAAAATGGGTTCCACTAGCTCTTTTTTAGCTAATAAACATAACTTCCAGATGAAATTAAGTCGAAAATGTTTTGTTCACCTGCTGCTAATCACATACGCAAGTCAGTGTGCTTCAGCCATTCAGCATAACTACTCCATCTCTCATTAGCAGCCGGCAGCACCTCCAACAACCTCCCGACCCGAGTGGAGAAAACTCTAATTAAAACTAGTAGACTCGAGTCTTTCAGAGCCGTCCGAGCTCTAATTACAGGCCGAACACGACGCTTCTCTCGTCTGATGGGAAAGGAGTGTGTATTGATGCTGCCATAAAAAAAAAAGCAGTTTTTTTTTATTTCTAAATTCTATAGTTCTGCCGTAGTGATGTATTTTTGTAAGCCAAAACCAGAAGTTCGCATTACCGTGATTCCCTCAACAAAATACCAATAGAGGGTTCTCCTGAGCCCGTCTACGGAAAGCCTGGCCACTCCCTATTAAGTCCTATTGTACCGAATAAACGGTACCGTTTGATAAACGCGACGGTGGAGCGTTTTTAAGATTTCCACTCTG
The DNA here is from genome assembly GCA_033366665.1 of Phoxinus dragarum. Classification (NCBI taxonomy): domain Eukaryota; kingdom Metazoa; phylum Chordata; class Actinopteri; order Cypriniformes; family Leuciscidae; genus Phoxinus; species Phoxinus dragarum. The sequence continues at coordinate 45,370 of JARPMJ010006435.1, forward strand.
GAGGGTGGTTTCACTTTTTTGCGTTTTTAAGCCCCAAAAACACAAAAAAGTGAAACCACCCTCCAGAGTGGAAATCTTAAAAAGCTCCACCGTCGCGTTCCCGTCTAAAGGGTAAAAACGGCAAAACCGCAAAAGTCTGCTAGACAGTGAAGGCGCGTTTACGTCACAGGCATGCGCCAGGACAGGAAAATAACAAAACATTATCAAACTAAAATATAGCATTAATTTCATTCACAAAAAACTGTTAAAATTCTGTCATTTTTGAGCGACACGTGAAGAGCACTGAGGGTTAAAGCAGCAGCTTTACCGTATTAAACATGACAAACTGTGTCAGTGTCTCTTTCACTTTCAGTGCTCCACATCGCCACCTAGCGGCCTGGAGTGCACACTACAAACGAATTTCACACACTTTTGCATCACCATATGCACACAGATTTCCCCCTCATAACGCTCTAACGAATAAAAAGTGATAACGCACGCCGCTTTCTCTTCAGATCGTTTCTGTGTAAACATAGCCTAATCATGTCTGAAAACAGTGTTTCCAACAGCTAGGGAATACACAGCCCGGTTTATATACAGAGCTACACAGCCACCTAGTGGTTACACAATGGTATTACAGGTAAATAAATGGTGCATCATTTAGAGGTAAATATTTAGTACCGTAAAAATGTACCGTACCGTATTTATTTCTGATTTCTCATGACTGATTGTCTATTTCTGATTTCTCATGACTGGCTCTTGCACATGTGCCATCCCACTTTCTCTGCTGCAACTCATGCATTTCATTCTCTCTCTGATTTTTTCCCCTCGTTCTCTCCGCTACTTCAGGATTGTGTGTGTGCTCAAGAGGAGCTGAAAGGTATCAGTGCACCGGCTGGCCTTGGGGAATGTGGGAATTAAAGTCGAGGGTGACGCAAGTGGTCAAGTGAATGGAGATTATGTGCCTCCATCAAACTGCAAATAAAACACACTCACACACTTCTTCCTCCTCCTCCTGTGACAAACTCTCATCTCGTCCCTGCGCATGAATAATTCACTCAGATACTCCAAAAGGAAGAGCTATTAAAATTACATGGGGACTGGGGAAGCTGATAAAATATTCGTACCTTTCCTTTCTTCTCGCCGTCCTGTAGCTCAGAGCTCACGATTAAAGAGTTTCCTTCACCCTCTTCTACACATTAGTGAATGACAAGATATCCAGCAGCAGTAAATATCATCTGGGCGAGAACTTCACGTATTGGAAAATGTTCTCATTAGCATATGTTTGAGTGAGAGCCTGTTTAAAAAAAGCAGGTCAAATATCCTCAAAAGCTCTGAAGGAAAATCGAAGGCCTCGTCCAGTTTAGTGTTTAGTGTTCAGTCCCAGACGTGAAGCATGGCTTGATAATCAGAGGCAGGTGCTGACCGTTTCATTCCAGGGATCATTTGATTGGTTAAAAGTTTGGCAAATGGACACACACAGACTAAAAGCAACTAAACTCCAATTTTAACCTCATGGGATGTTTAAGCATTTTTCATTTTACCTTATTACGGTTGAAGGGAACTCTCAGGAAAATTTGAGAAGAAAAAAATTTGTTTTAATCATTTAACATTCAAAATGTTACTTATTAACGTTCAAGAAATACTCAATCCATGTATGAAGTAGAAATAAAATAAAAATCCTCAAATATGTAAAATCGTGCATTTTCTCGTGCAAAATCCCAAAATCCCTAAAATTATGATATTTTAATTCCAAATTATGAAGGTATAATTCGATTTTGTTGAATGTAGCAATTTTTGCTAATTTGCTAAAAGTGTTCAAAACAAATTAGATAAAAACATATATTTTGCAATACACATTAAAGAGTTACAATTGTGACTAAGTTTATTGTTAGCTAAAACTAAAATTGTTTGTATCAACTGAAAGAAAGCTGATTTCAAACTAAATAATTTATTTAAGCTAAAAAGAAATATTAAAATAATCACAAAAGCACATAACAAAACAAAGTGTAAACTGAAAATATAAAAGTTAATTCAAAATATTAATAAATAATAGTATATAAATTAGGGCTGTAAACGATTAATCGCATCCAAAATAAAAGTTTGTGTTTACATAATAAATGTGCTATTTTTAAACTATTTTGTATATATAAATACACACACGTGCATGTATATATTTAAGAAAAATTTGTTATTTATATATAAAATGTCTTAAATATATACAAGCATCTGTAAAATCAAGAGGTGGCGTCTCCATTGACGAGCTGAACTCAGGCTTGTGACACAGAGAAAGCTGTATAACTGAAGTGCATTGATGTCTATAGATCTGTGATGCACGTTGGCACCGCCGGTGAACATTTCATGCTTTAATTAGACACCGAAGGGCTCCTGAGGGACTCCAGCTCTCAATCTACTACAGCAAATCAACTAGTCACACATCTCTCTCTCTCTCTCTCTCTCTCTCTCTCTCTCTCTCTCTCTCTCTCTCTCTCTCTCTCTCTCTCTCTCTCTCTCTGTGCTAATGTTTTTTTCTGTGTCTTTTATCAATAATGTCACCAGCCTAATAAAGTGTGCGAGGCCTTCCCGTGAGGCGGGGAGGAGTTCATGCTATCGGTGACGGACACCTCCTCCCATGCCGATCAGAGGGACCGAGAGAGCCGGATGCACTGTCAGGTCACATGACGCCTGTCGCCGTCACACATCGCCCCGAATCACGCTGACAGAGGGACGAGAACGAGTCATTATCATTCAGGTGAAGCGTGAGGAGGCTATAGCACTGCAGGGATGATGACATATCTTTACAGGCCACACCGGAAGAGTCAAATCAAGCTTTGAATGTTGTTTATAGGTCTTTTTGTGGTGTTTTTAATATGCAAATCATGTGCAAATTCATTTTTCATTGCAGTTTAAAAACACGGTTTTAAATCGCTGGTGTTTCTGACGTCACAAACGACATTTTAACCAATCAGATCAACGTGTGATCGTCAACCAGTGGATCTCTGAGTGAGTGAGTGAGTGAGTGAGTGGGCGGGGCTCATTTGCATATTCATAGAACCGAAAATACTTAATGAGGCAAGGGTGTCGAGTTACATTCAAGATATTTTAACACTGGACATTTTAACTTGAAGGGGAATCTTTAAGAACATGTTTTTGTTATTTGGGAAGCTTTCAAATAAACTGACGAGTAAAACGTGTATTGAATAAAAATATGTATTGAATAAAACGTGGTGAAAATATCATAAAATCCCTATTGTCAATAATTTTATCACTTAAAACTTATCTTTGATGACCGAAGTTTCATATTAAAATTACATCTTAATGCCTTAAAATATCTTGAATGTAACTCAACATCCTTGCCTCAATTAGTATATGTGCACTTCTATGAATATGCAAATGAGCCCCGCCCTCTACTCACTCACAGCAGCTCAGAGATCCACTGGTTGACGATCACACGTTGATCTTATTGGTTACAAGGTAGTTTGTGACGTCAGAAGCTATGAATATGCAAATGAGCCCCGCCTCCACTCACTCACTCACTCAGAGATCCACTGGTTGACGATCACACGTTGATCTGATTGGTTACAATGTAGTTTGTGACGTCAGAAGCTATGAATATGCAAATGAGCCCCGCCTCCACTCACTCAGAGATCCACTGGTTGACGATCACACGTTGATCTTATTGGTTACAAGGTAGTTTTTGACGTCAGAAACTATGAATATGCAAATGAGCCCCGCCTCCAGTCACTCACTCACTCAGAGATCCACTGGTTGACGATCACACGTTGATCTTATTGGTTACAAGGTAGTTTGTGACGTCAGAAGCTATGAATATGCAAATGAGCCCCGCCTCCACTCACTCACTCAGCTCAGAGATCCACTGGTTGACGATCACACGTTGATCTGATTGGTTACAAGGTAGTTTGTGAGTCAGAAACAACAACGATTTCAAACCGTGTTTTTGAGACTTTGGTTCACTGCAGTTTTAAGGAGAAAATAATGTCAGCAATGCTGTCGACTTATGAACTTGCACATGGTTTGTCTTAAAGCATATTAAAAACACCACACAGACGCATAAACCACATTAAAAGCTGGATTTTCTCCACTAGTGTAAAACGCAGACATCATTTCAGGCATTTAACCAAAAACCCACTGACGGTTCAGGACGATGGAAGCAGAAGTGCTAAAATTGGCCTGCAAAAATAAGCGGGTTAAGATGAAGATCGTCCACCAGCCCAAATCTTTAACCACTTGGCCACACGATTCGATGCGAGTCCTGATGTAAATAGCCTGGAAATCCCACAACAGCAAGAAAAGCGAATTAAAAATGTACAGGGGAGAAGTTAGCTAAAGGTTGTGCACGGATTTCAATCCCACACGCCGTGGAGTCTGGCCTGACCCATAAAGCAAAAATGAGCGCACAATTCAGGCTATACTCCATCTACAAAATCGCCACTCTGTCAATACAAGAGGTGTTGTTTACCAGCAGTCTCTGAAGAAGCTTCCTGCACTCTCCGTCATTTTCAGCCGGCACCAGATTTCACACTCATCTGCTACGTCCCAGCGGGCTTTACTGTGGGCAGCTAAGACGCTACGCTAGCAGTCAAAACACACTCCAAAGTGCTCTGGATTCACTGCTCCAAATGGACGTCCAAGTACAAACAATGCAGAGCACTTCAACTGTGTGTGCATGCATTTTGTTCTAATATCTAATGCTCATTTGCATGTTTAAAGGAATAGTAATACTGTGGGAGGTTTGTAAGGCTCTATTCTGTAAAGCTGCTTTGGGAATAGATGTGTTGTAAAAACCATGCCATTATTTTAAATCAGTATTTGTGATTATCACTGTAAAAATTCTTGATAAATGTATTCATTTAAATGTATGTTTTATTATGGGATGGCATATTGGTGCATGTACACTGTAAAAAAAATGTTGAAACAAATCATGAATTTTAGTTTTTAGTTTTAGTTTAGTTTTTAGTTTTTTAATTTGGGCCCAAATTCATTACATATTTAAAATAGTAATATCCTATACTAAACCTAAACTAAAATTGACAAACTATATATCATTTGAAAGCTTACAATCTCTAGTTTTCATATTTGGTGACTGATTTTCAAATATATTACATGAGGAGCTGTAATTTATCAATTTGCAACAATAATATTTTCATACTCCTAAGGTGTTCAGACCTTTATTTTGAAATAGTGATGAACATGAAAAATCATGAAAAAAATGGTAGAAACCTCAGTTTGTTTTCATGCCAAGAGTTCAAAAGATAGCATTTGTTCAATTATTTTAGAAAAAAAGGTCTGAAAATGTTTTAGAAATAAAGAAAAACCATATATGGAAATACAGGCGCCCTTATATGGGCAGTAATGTCAACTAGTGGAGAAGTGTGGTACTGCGCCCAAACAAAATCTCACTGAAAGCTCATTTTTTGAGATATCACCATAAAATTTAAAACACAACTTGTTCAGATTTTTGGCTTTGATTTTTGTGCAGTTTTAGAGTCACCAGGGTTTGAAAAAATATATTTTATTTATAATATGAATAATTAATTTTTATTTTATTTTATTTTCATAAACTCAAACTTCTATAACTTTTTTTCTGTTACACTTTCTTAATTTATTTCACTTCTACAAAAATCTGCCAATTTTCTTCTTTAAAACAAGACCAATCTTACATCCATTGGCAAGCATTCTTGAGTTACAAACATTTAAGTTCGGAAAGTGCATATTCATGTATATTCAAAAAAAGGGGGGTGACACTTAAAGGGTTAAATCAGTATTTTGTGATTATCACTGTAAAAAAAAAAAAAAAAATTACATTTATTTATTTAAATGTATGTTTTATTATAGGATGGCATATTGGTGCATGTAAACAGCAACAACAAAAAAAGCAAAAAAAAAAAGATTTCTGTCTTGTTTTTCAGTAAAATAGCGAAACATTCTTGCAATAAGAAACATTTACTTGAGAAGCAAAATGTTTTTACTTAAAAAAATAAAGCATAAATGTTAAGTGCTTAGAAAACAACCACAAATATCTCCAAATGTAGATTATAAACAAAAATAAAACTTGTTTTCCTTTTGAATTCACTTTTTTTAATGACCCCATTGGCAGATATTTGTTGTCAACTCACTTAATTTTGTCCAACTAAAACAATACATACGTTTTCTGTGCTAACATCTTTATTAAAAAACATAAAAACTTGTAACGAACCTTCTTTTAATGTTACTGGACGAACGTTTGTTGATAACTTGAGAGAACCTTGCCAATAAGTTCCCTGTGAGCTGTCATAAAATGCACCGTGATTATTTAATTTCACAGCCAAACCCACATATTGACAACCTTTGAGTGTTTTTGACCTTTGCTAGGAAGGAAATTTAAAGACTGGGCCTGAACTTTACCCGTGTGTGTGTGTGTGTGTGTGTGTGTGTGTGTGTGTGTGTGTGTGTGTGTGTGTGTTCTGTCTAATGAGCTCGCTGTCTGTTTTGCGCTCCGAGTCCATTATCACACTACACTCTTAATTCTCCTCATGGAGGAAATCAACGGTGGGAATAGTTAAGTGGCACCCATGGCCTCTCGCCCACGCGTCCTCGCTCTCATCCTCACGAGGTTTCCACCTCCACCAAAGCATCTGAGAGCCGGCGCTCCTTCAAACCTGAACCCGTGTGCCGCGGGCAGCGTCTGAGAACGAGGCCCCTGAGGGCCGACGAGTGCATCTATCTGAGACTGTGGTTATGACGTTAAAGAGGTACTTCACCACAGGCGAAATGTGCTTTCAGTAAAACTTGTGCAGTAGAAAGGTGAAAAAAACAGCTACCTGACTAGAGAAAACAGAGAAAACGTTGCTGTTGTCTTTCTCTTGCCTAATAGGTTGGAAAACTTCAACACCCATAATGCACTGGGCTTGTTGCCATCCATTCCCACTAGTCAGTATGGATCCGCTTATCAGAGTCAAATACAAGGTCCGCCGGAAACTGAAGCCTCCCCGGGCGCCGCCATTGTAGCAGAACATCACCTGCTGTTAGCATTGACTCCCATTCATTTTGGCGTCACTTTGACAGCGAATAACTTTACATCTGAGGCGTTTAAAGACTCCATTTGTCCATTATTTATTTCTAAAGAAACATGACAATGTATAAAAGGCTCCATTACCTTGTATCTTACGTTATGGCCCGTAGAAGCCGTTTTTGTCAAAAATAGGCTAACGATTGCGTCATAACCACGCGACTCTCTGAAATTACCGTATAGACCGGCGGAGAAGCTCGCAAGCAATCGGGGGGACGTGGAGGCGTAAAGTCTGATAAAGTCAAGAGAGAAGCCCATAGAGAGTGATAAAGTTGCTCCCGCTGCTAGCTCATGGACAGCTAATGCTCACGCTCTCCGTCTCTGA
>JARPMJ010006436.1:0-52740 GCA_033366665.1 Phoxinus dragarum
CTAACTGTCTCTGAAACAGTTTGATAAAAGATTCAGTCTCTCTAAACCCCTCTGTCAAAGAGTCTGCTCTGCTCTGATTGGTCAGATGGCTCAGTCTATTGTGATTGGTCTGCTCTGCTCTGATTGGTCAGATGGCCCCAGTCTGTTGTGATTGGTCTACTCTGCTCTGATTGGTCAGATGGCTCAGTCTATTGTGATTGGTCTGCTCTGCTCTGATTGGTCAGATGGCCCAGTCTGTTGTGATTGGTCTACTCTGCTCTGATTGGGTCTGATGGTCCAGTTTGTTGTGATTGGTCAACTCTGCTCTGATTGGTCAGATGGCCTAGTCTGTTGTGATTGGTCTACTCTGCTCTGATTGGTCAGATGGTCCAGTATGTTGTGATTGGTCAACTCTGCTCTGATTGGTCAGATGGCCTAGTCTGTTGTGATTGGTCTACTCTGCTCTGATTGGTCAGATGGTCCAGTATGTTGTGATTGGTCAACTCTGCTCTGATTGGTCAGATGGCCTAGTCTGTTGTGATTGGTCAACTCTGCTCTGATTGGTCAGATGGTCCAGTATGTTGTGATTGGTCAACTCTGCTCTGATTGGTCAGATGGCCTAGTCTGTTGTGATTGGTCTACTCTGCTCTGATTGGTCAGATGGTCCAGTATGTTGTGATTAAGGGTGTCAAATCGAAATCGATCGAAATTAAGTCACAATCTCGATCATCGAATTAAAAAATGGAATCGTCGATGCTGCCACGCCCCCATGTCACGTTCGGTCGGCTTGTCAAGCAGAAAAAAAAACGCGTGTTGAAATGCTGCGAGTCAACCTCCTCTGGGGGCCGCACACCCGACGATAAGCGCCGCGTCTATGACAACTCGAGGTATCGCACACACCGGACGAGAAGCGCCGCGGTGCGTCTATGACAACTCGAGGTATCGTACACCGGACACGCACTTTCATGTGGCCTGCAATATTGTGTTTAAGGACATTATGGAATTAAGATCATGTGTTATGAGGCTACTGTACAACGTTGCTTAGTCTGAACTTTATCTCTATCTCAGAGAGCGTCCGTTAACTGAATGTATCCTGAAAATCCGATAACATCAGCAATTTTCATTCAACCAGCTGATTTCTGTAAATGAATGTAAAACATGTATATTGCAGCAAAGTCATAACGACGATTTGAGGCAAATAAATGTATATAAAATGTATTAATTTATAATAAATGTAATATAAAACTATGTGAATGGCACTCTCTAGCGCGGCAGGATTCATTTTGAACAAGGTCCTGAGCCGTTGCTGGCGCCGCGGACAGACGGCGAATGGCGCCGCCGGTGTGTGTGTGTGTGTATGTGTGTGTACACTCAGAGAATAAAGTGTTAGAATTTTAAAGACATGGCTCTGCGCGACGCATAGATTTATCTGTTAAACTGTTTGTTTGTTTGTTTGTTTTGTTGTGAACTTGAATGGCATCTTCTGTGAAGAAGACTGCAGTTACAAAAGAGAAACTAGATCGCAGGTTATTTTGCTTAAGTTTCCAATTGACCGAAGGAAGTATTGTTACATTATGTTCTTAATAAATGTTTTAAATTTGACAATGTAGTGTGGTACATTGCGAACAAAGGTCAGATATTATGCATAAAAGTTTGGTCTAAAAATGGCATAGCAACCTGTGCTTTAAAAAAATTAAAAAAAATTAAAAAAGAGTAAAAACCGAGAATCGAATCAAACTGTGACCTTAGAATCGAAAATGTAATCAAATCGAGGATTTGGAGAATCGTGACACCCCTAGTTGTGATTGGTCTACTCTGCTCTGATTGGTCAGATGGCTCAGTCTGTTGTGATTGGTCTACTCTGATTGGTCAGATGGCCCAGTCTGTTGTGATTGGTCTACTCTGCTCTGATTGGTCAGATGGCCCAGTCTATTGTGATTGGTCTGCTCTGATTGGTCAGATGGCCCAGTCTATTGTGATTGGTCTGCTCTGCTCTGCTCTGCTCTGCTCTGAGTGGTCAGATGCCTAGTCTGTTGTGATTTGTCTACTCTGCTCTGATTGGTCAGATGGCCTAGTCTGTTGTGATTGGTCTGCTCTAGGGATGTTAACCGATGACCGTTTGACCGATGGTTGACCGTATCAACGTTAACCGATCAAAGTTGTTGGTAGTCGGTAAAAAAAAAAGTGATCTCTAAATTAGTCTATTATAGACAGTGGACTAAACGCTACTACAGTTAGCCGTCACATTCCAAGATATTTTTGTGTGAAGTGAACAAATCCCTCTCACTCAATTTTTCATAACTCGCCCGTTTGTAGGCTACTTAATAAACCAATAAAAACATTTGGCGCGAGGTCACAGAGTTTGGGTTCGCGTGCTCACAAGGTTTGCGAAAAGTAAAGACTACAGGCTAACACACTCGAGGTCAGAGCCAGGGCAGACGACAGGAGGAAGCGTGCAAAGAAAAGTAGTGTGTGGGACCATTTCACCGAAAAGAATGACACAGATGTGAGTTGCAACTTGTGTGATACAGTGCTTAAATATGAAAATACATTACATCTACATTTCAGTGGTAACAGATAAGGTGATGATTATCATCTTTCTTTATTATTGTTTGCACTACCTCAAACTAAAGCGGCGTCTCTTCGGTTCGGAGCTGTCATTTTCTTAAATGAGCTTTTAACGCTAGACAAACGCCTTTATTTTCAACGCGATCACCTTGTACCCAAACCATTTCGAAACTAAGGAGCCATTAGTCCTCCGATTACATACAAGCTCCTCGGCGCCGCGTTTGCGGGACTCATGTTTCCCGCTGTTGGGGATTTTAAAAAAGTCACGTGAGTGGAAGGGCTGCGCCGGTGTGTGTGTGTGTGTGTATGAGCAGGAGGCAGAGCGGCAGAGAAGATGCGACAGTTGCGAAATTGCAGCCGCGGCTTGAAATGGCTGTTATTTCAATAGCGTAGCATATTTTAAACTACCGGTAATCGGTAAACCGGTTTCAACCGGCTAATGAGGCTCGGTGGTCGGTCAAGAATTTTTTTAGTTTTCGCCATCCCTAGTCTACTCTGCTCTGATTGGTCAGATGGCTCAGTCTATTGTGATTGGTCTGCTCTGCTCTGATTGGTCAGATGGCTCAGTCTATTGTGATTGGTCTGCTCTGCTCTGATTGGTCAGATGGTCCAGTCTATTGTGATTGGTCTACTCTGCTCTGATTGGTCAGATGGCCCAGTCTATTGTGATTTGATCTGCTCTGCTCTGATTGGTCAGATAGTCCAGTCTATTGTGATTGGTCTGCTCTGCTCTGATTGGTCTGAATGGATCTTCTCCACATGAACAACACAAATCAAACTCTTCCAGTCTCAGATAAACTACAGAGTTTGAGGGTCAAAGTAGACATTTTTCACCAGCAACCAATGAAGATCATAGACTGCCATTATGCAAATGTGCAAATACAAACCTTTACATCTTTAAAACTTTGAAGCCCTTTTTCATCCACACACAGATATATCAAAAACTGCATGTAAGGTAGTATTCGAAAAAGCATAATAGGGCACTTTAAGACATACACTCATTAATATCAACTCACCTGTTACCACACACATGCACACAATCTATAAAACCACACAATTATTGTTATTGTGTATAATAAATTCAATTATTTCCTATTCGTTTAATAAATGTTTTCAAATAACATGCATGTCAGTGGGAGTAAATTGTTGCAAATCCGTTCTTCCTCTTTTCATCTCTACTCAGGGTTCAGCTCACACGGATTTTCTCTAAGTGCAGTATCACGGGTTTTAAAGAGTTCCTGTTGAGGGGAGGGGGATCCTGCCTCTTTAACAAACCCACCAAGGTCAGGCATCATTTACACCATCAGAATATATCCATAAATAAGAAACAGCATGAGAAAGTATGAGGAGACAGGCTGCATATGGTGAGGTATTCTGGAGAGGTTTAAAGCAGAAACTGTAGTTTACACTGGACACGTCTTTCACTCTTCCATTTGTCCTGTTGAGTCCAGACTCAAGCGCATGGAGTGTCAGAAACTGAATGTGCATCTGTACACTGTATCACTGTAGACAGCGTCAGTCATTATAATGGCTTCGGTTTGCTTTTGACTGCGAAGCGACACTCTACGTCAACTTATCCTACTTACCTGTGCCCTAACCTAACAGTCTAAGTCTACTGATACACTAATTGATAGTTGACACTTGCAAAGTAAAGTGTGACTTTTAAGATTTGAAGTACATTATAAGTGCAGTTTCAATTACAATTAAACAGAAACCCAAAAATAATGAAACTTCTGCCATTATCTACTCATGTCGTTTGCATGTATGTCTGCAGCTGTTTGAAGAGACAGAGTGTGGAAATGGATATGTAGAAGTGGGAGAGGAGTGTGACTGTGGACCAAGAGAAGTGAGTTTACGTGAGACTCTAGACAACACATATACGGTGCATTATATAAGCTCACTACAGTGTCACAGCAGTATTCAGCTGTTATATGCGTGTCTTCTCTGTGTGTGTGTGTGTGTGTGTGTCATAGAAGTGCATTGAAGAGTGCTGTAAAAAGTGTTCTCTGTCTAACGGTGCACACTGCAGCGACGGACCCTGCTGCAACAAAACATGTCTGGTGAGAGTCAGTCACACAGTACACTGTAAAAAATGATCAGCTGACTTTAACTTAATAATTTTAAGGCAACGGGTTCCCTCACTTTTTTAAGTAAATACATTTCATGTAATTGAAAAAATAAAGTTGTGAACTTAACAATTCCAGATAACTACTTCAATTACGCATGTGTCACCATTCTGTTCAGTTTAGGGTACGTTTACATGACAACGATACGATTAAAAACGGAGAAGTTTTTCCTTTGAGTTTTCCGCGGACAGACAGTTTCAAAACGATCCCCATCCACACGGATCCACAAAAACTATTAAAAACGCTGTATTCTGATGCCAGGCCACTACACTATAGACCAGTGGTTCCCAAACCTGTCCTGAAGCACCCCCCAACACTGCACATTTTCTTTGTCTCCCTAATCAAACACACCTGATTCAACTCATCAGCTCATTAACCCATGTGATAATGAGCTGATGAGTTGAATCAGGTGTGTTTGATTAGGGAGACAAAGAAAACGTGCAGTGTTGGGGGTGCTTCAGGACAGGTTTGGGAACCACTGCTATAGACTGAACATGTACCGGTAATACGCATGTGCATGACGTAGGGCTTGCACAGACTAGTCGAGAGATCGACTACTTCAACCACTAGTCGCCGCTGTCGGAAACGATTGACTACTCGAGCGTGCATTTGCCATAAAATATTAAAAATGGCGAACGTCACCAACACAAACCACATCAGATGTGTGGAAGTATTTCATCAAGGATGACCAACAGTAATTTGCCAACTCTGTAAGGGGCCGTTCACATCTGGCGTCTAAAAAACGCGTGGAAAGCGCGGCCGCGCCGGTGTCTGGTTCTTTCCACTAGCACTTCTGCCGACCCGTAGCGTCTGTCGTTGCTATGCAACCATAAACTGTGCTCATGATGACGAGGAAGTATCAGCACAGGATTAATTGATTTCTAGCCCTTGCATTAGCTTTACTGCTAGATATATGTATGGAGATGAGAAATAAAAAGCGATGATCAGCTGTTCGGCCGAGCTTTCGATGATGTTATGGAAAGGCCGAAGCTGATCGGTTGGTTTTTATCACATGACCTGCGGTGCGCTTCCGGCATTCTGAAAAGTTGAGATGTTTTCATCTCGCCGCGGCAGTTGAAAAATGAAAAAAAAACAGGAAAAAAACGAGCGCAACGTGCGACCGCGTCGCTTCCATCAGAGAATGTCTAATAAGGGGAGAAGGTTCACTCTCGCTACACTTCCGGCTTCTGACTGGTTGCAGTTCCACTCTGATTCCACATGAGGGCGCTCACAGGACGAGTGCAGAATGAATGGAGGTCTATGGAGCTATACCCCTCAAAATCCACTTTTCTCAAGATATAATTTTTTGTCTAGTAATTTGAATGTTGTATTCGAAAGGAGATGCAAAGAAAATTGCACATTGCTGGGTGTTAGATTTTTTAGAGTCACTTATTTGCTTTAAAAAGTCTTTCAAAATGTCAATGACGTCATACACATCGTACGACCAGAGATACTGCTTTACGGCAATCCTTCAGTCACTGTGGTGTTTTCGCGCTCTGCACTTTATTTTCTCTCGAGGCATCGCCAGCACAGCTGACACAGGTAAACACACGTGCTGGAAGAGTTTCTACTAGAATACATTCTGTTCCCGCTTCGGATGCCATGATGCCATCAAGCGGTATCTCTGGTCGTAACCAGTCCTTCACTGACCAATCAGCGTTCGTTAGCAGAATGCTAGCGTGTTATGGGCAACAACAACTCAACCTGTAAGAAATCGAAAGGACATAAGTACTCGTTCATTCAATTTTCGACCTATAACCCATGTTGAACTTGCCAAACCTACAATCAAATCTGAGATTTCTCAAAGGCAATCGGCTGAAAGGGACAAATGTAGCCGTCTAGCTCCATAGACTCCCATTCATTTTGCACTCAGGGGTGATCGCCCCCAGTGGAACTCTGGTGGAACTACAACCAAAATTCGGTACAATAGGACTTAATAGGGAGTGAACAGGCTCTCCGTAGACGGGCTCTGCTTCCATTATGAGCGTGCTTGCCGCGCGCCTACATTTGAAATAACAAACTTGAGCGTGCAAAAGACACGATATGTGAACGGCCCCTAAAAGCGGACATTGCGTCTGAAATGAAAGGCAAGAAAGGCTATTTATTTGGCTTTACACTGTTACATGAAAATTAAAATATGTAATATCATAATTATAATGTTTGAGAGTTTACTTATGTAATTGTTGCATTAGGCTATGAATTAATAAACATTTATTGATAAGAACTATTTCATGTCTTTGCAGTAGCAAAGTATTGTTTTGATAAGAAATCGACTTGCAGAAATCAGTAGTCGTGCAACCCCTAGCATGACGTCATCGTCTTCAGAGATTCGCGTTTTTGTTGTTTACACGGAGACCGTTTTCAAAAACTTGCGTTTTCAGGCACCCAAAACGTTGTTGTCGTGTAAACGAAAGACCAGATCAAATTTTATACGTTTTTAGTTGAAACCGGCGTCTTGTAAACACCCCGTTAGTTCAGCTTTCATGGACTTTCAGTTTGTTTTCATCGGTCATGTGTGTTTGTTCTGATTAACGTCACTCATCATCAGTCTCCGTGGTTACTGTCATTATTAGTTCATCCATGTCAGCTGTGTTAGTTTAATCATCTTGTTTGAGTTTGTGTAGCTCACCTTATCCTGCACTCTTTGTCCGGTATCGTTAACACTATGGTGTGTGTTTGTATTTTTTGTGTGGATCGCTCCCTGTTGGATTATTATAAGTAAAGTTACTCGTTTGAATCTTCATCTTCTGTGTCTGTGTCCTGTTACAGAAGGAAGTTTATTTACTTAGTACGGTAATGTTAAGGCAACGGGTTTAACACTACTGTTAAAATTATAATCAAGCAACTTCACATGTGCGTTAGTATGTTAGTCAACACGTCAAAATAAGTGTACTTCTTTAAAGCACGAAAAATTATTATTAAAACATTATGAATTAAATAGGTATGTGTGCACATTCATCTTTCACAAGAGGTGTGTGTGAGCTCGATCTTTCTCTCTGTGTCTCAGTTCTACCCGCGAGGATACACCTGCCGCTATGCAGTGAATGACTGTGATATTTCAGAGACGTGCTCGGGAGACTCAGGGCTGGTCAGTGACGTATCAACACTACTCCAAACACATATAACTGTCTGATTTTGCATGCTTTTATTGAACCTTTCTTTGCATCTCTGTGTGTGTCTGTCCAGTGCCCTCCTAATCTACACAAGCAGGACGGTTACTTCTGCTCTCTCGAACAGGTACACACCACAAAAACATGGTTATTTATTAGGGGTTGGCCAATGAGGTTTGAAGTCAATCATTACATCCTTTAAAACTCATCTTTGATCACTAAAATTACATATTTAAAGCTAGGGTTGGTAATCCTGTTCAGAAACATTTTTTTTATACTGGGTGAAATGGTCCTTCCATTCTGATAGTAGTCAATACATTATGTGTTCAGAAAAAGGAATGAAACAAATCTGACCTCTGTAGCAGCTGTAGGACAGTAAAAACTCTGACCAATCACTGCCATTCGGTGCGAATGTAAAGAACCAATCAGATGCCTTCATGTCTCGTGTCCGAGCACCACTGCGTGCACAGCAGTGATGCGCGGGTCAATGTATAAACAACCCGCACCCGACCGACGTTTTCAACTAACCCGCCCGCAACTCGGACCGCAAAAAAAAAGAAAGAAAATATTGTTCCTGACCCGCGTTTTTTAAAGTAGCGAGTAAATGCTCATCGCGTCATGGGCCATAGACGGAGGAACTAGGGGTGCGCATTTTTCAGAATGCTGTATGATAGCCTAGTGTTTTATAATAAAGGCTTGATTTATTCATTTATTTCGTTTCATTTTCTTAACAATTAAGATGCTGCATGTGTTTATCCAGTCTAATCGAAGTGTGCGTCTCTCCCCTGATTTTCCCAACAAAAATCCCGCCCCCTCTCAGCAAATAGGCTACATAAAACTGACATTACTGAGCTATATGCGTTTAAAAGTAGCCTATTAAAATGGCACAATGGCATTGCTCAGTTCAACGCGTTGGGAAATCGGGCATTTTGTCCCGCGTCAGCTTTTATTCAAAAGTTAATAACGCGCTCAACATTCAAAAGGTAAATAAGGATTTCCCACTTTCATCTGCAGACTGAGCTCGTGCGTCATCCTCGCGCATTCAGACAATAAAGTGTAGACCTATGTATTTCATAGAACATTGTGTCTAGTACTATATAAATTACAAAGGTAAACGACCCGACCGACCGCGACCCGAATATTATGAAAAATATTTTTGGATGACTCGTAACCGCGGGCGCAGGCACCCGCTCATTGTGGATCAACCTGCGCATCACTGGTCTGGTAGGTACATGCAGCTGACTCCAAATGTGGATGCGCGTTCATGTTTGTGGGGGGGCGTAGCTTTGGACGGAGCACTGACAGGAGGGGGCGGAGCTTAGAAGAGGTGCCACTTTCAAATCTGGCTCTCCAACATTACCTACTCTAGCTTTAAATGTTTTTTCCATGAAAAAAATAATTCATGCCTTCATCAATTCTTCAAATATCTTGAATGTAACTCGACACCCTTGCCTCATTTGGTATACGTGGTTCTATGAATATGCAAATGAGCCCTGATCTGATTGGTTACAAGGTAGTTTGTGACGTCAGAAACACCAGCGATTTCAAACCGTGTTTTTGAGACTGTCTTTGGTTCACTGCAGTTTTAAGCAGAAAATACTCAGCAATGCTGTCGACAAATGAACTTACACATGGTGTGTCTTAAAGCAGATTAAAAACACCACATAGACACATAAACAACATTAAAAGCTGGATTTTCACCACAGGGCGACTTTAAAGGGCACCTATTATGACATTTAAAATGTTCCTAATGTTGTTGTGGGAGTCCCCAACAACAGTTTTTACATGCATGCAATGACAAAAAAACACTTTTGTTGTCGTATAATATGCATTTATTTTTACCTGATTTGCTCACCGACTCCCAAATGATTCGTTCAACGACTCGTTTTTCCAAACCCCTCCTTTGCGCGACGCTAATCTGCGATTGGTCAGATGACCCAGCAGTGTTTACAGAGATAATACTTATTGTTTAACACGGAGTACAATGATGCTTTTATCAATTAAATTGTGTTATAATAATGATTATAGTCCACTGCTTTATAGTTTGCAGTAAAAAACGAAAAATAAGATAAAGAATTTAATGTTATGTTAGCGAGCATAGCCCAGAGTTCATATTGTAAAAGCACAATCAGTCTTTGTTTGCGTTAGCCCGATGCATAAACATAACGTTTTACACAAAAAAAAAATGCAGTTACGTTACTACGAGGTATTATTCTATTCTTTAGACAACTCCGAAAACAACGACAAACACTTCACATATCTCAATACAATTGTCATTGAAGACCTAGAAGCTAAACGGTGCTTACACAACAAACAAAATAATTATTAAGCATGCTACATAAAATATAAAGCAAAAATTATTAATAACACTTACAGGTTGTGATACGGAGGAGGAAGCTGATGCAAATACACTTGGAACTGAACCTTCCTTCAATATCAGCCGGCTCGCGAATCCAAGTTTGATTGCATTTAAGTTGGTAAAGCAATCGTCTTCAAAATGGCGCGAACAAAGCACAAGGCTCGGACTATACTTCTGTGGTATAGTTGTATTTATGAATTGTAGCCACTTAGTCTTCAAATGCTCTTCCTTGGGCAGATGAAAAAAGTTGGCTTTTGAGTTGCACTTCAGAACACAGCGTCTCGTCGCCATGATGTTTCCCTGCTGGCCTTGGAGCGCAATAAGTGGGCGTATCGTATTCAAATAACTTGACAAGTTGACGTCATCTAGTCAGAGAAAAAAGCTTCGGTCTTCTAACGATTCATAAAAATGACTCAGAGTCGACTCTCACTTTTGAAAGACAATAACTTTATATACGGTGCACTTTCATATTTCAAACTTTGCAGGATGTTTTTGTTCACTTAGATCTATGTTACACACTACATGAAAGGTACATTTCAAAATTCCATAATAGGTGCCCTTTAAATGGGCAGTGACAGTATCAAGAAAGCAGGGTGACCAGATCTGGAATTTGTCGTAATCTTAAAGAGCTTCTGATATACATTTCTTTACAAAACTCATTTTAATTAAGATTTTAAAATGACAAGTTTTCCTTGTATGTAGGATTTTGTTTTTACATCATACACCTATTTCCACTTTTATAGCTTGTTCTATTATAATTATATTGGTAATGTTAAAGTAGAAATGTATAAAATGAATAAGTTAATGAATTAAATGTAGATAAATAAATTGAATGGTAGTAAAAAAAGTATTACAAATAAATATAATGGTAGCGAATTGCATTCATTGCATTAAATTGATAATTAGGCTAAATAATATTAAAAAATGTTCATTAATTGAAGAGTCAGCATATTTTAGCAGAGCAGGCACTGACATCAGTCGATGCTATTGATCTTGAAAAGGCCAGTGATCGTCTGATCAATCTGTTTGATTGATATGTAGGTGTTTAACTATTGATTAGTGAGATTGTGTTGTGTTTGCAGGGCCGCTGCTACGCCGGGGAGTGCAAGACGAGAGACAGTCAGTGTAAATATGTGTGGGGTCCACGTGAGTGACCATTACCTGTCATCATCAAGATGTTTTTGGTCATACAGATAAGAGTAATGCAAGCTGTAAAGGGTCTACTTTTATTTGTGTAAACTCACAATAACAACAAAACATTGTGCTTTTGTAAAATAACGGCGCTTTCTGTCGATACGGTCTCATCACATAAATGATCCGAAACTCAGTGTATACTCAGCGTCTACTGCTGAGATGACGAGTCCGCGTCGTTGAGTTCATCTCTGCAGCCGGAAACACAGAAAATATCATCAATAAATTATGAAAATGTTCACAACACATTCATAATCATTCAACTAAATCAAGCTTTATGTGTGCATTTGTGCGCCGATTATCTATATGTATTTAATATAGGCAATTAAAGGAACATTATTATGATTTATGGCTTATTAATATAAACGCGCGATTAGTCGACTAATGGATACTGTAGATCTACATACAGTAAACTTCCATTAGTCAAACTAGCTTATCTATACTGAAGTTTATTCTCTTGTTTCTCTCCTTCTTCTTTGTGTTCGTACAGAGGCTGCGAGCTCTGAGAAGTTCTGTTATGAGAAGCTGAACACCGAGGGCTCAGAGAAGGGCAACTGTGGTCAAGATGGAGAGAAATGGATCCAGTGCAGTAAGCAGTGAGTTCAAAACCATTCAGCCATTCTGGCCCGAGACTGAAGATGCACTTCTCTCTGGGATATTCTGGTCTAGACATGGCTCGGGTGTTTTATTGTCCGCCAGGAGAAAATCGAATGCTTGCTTAGACAATAAATAGCACAAACCTGCTCAACAAGCTCATGTTGTGAAGTGTAATTCATGTCTCAAAAATACTTCGTAAAATATATTTAGCCTCTTTCCCATATCTCTCACACTTTTAGGGCTGGGTTTTGTTGGTCAATTTGTATATGAACATACAAAGAAATTTTTTTTTATTGAAACTCAACAGTCGTCTGCAATGGGAACACACACGATGCATTGTTTCAGATTTTCAGCAGAAATATGTGCTATTGGTGTAAATTTCAGTATAATGTTCCTCACAGAAGTGTCGCTGTGATCTCTATATTTGCAGTGATGTGTTTTGCGGGTATCTGTTGTGCGCTAACATGGGCCGAATCCCACGGATTGGAATTATGAAAGGAGAAGTAACTCCCACAAACTTCAACCATCAGGGCAGAGTGATCGACTGCAGGTGAGAAGCTCAGAGCAAATGCATGATCTATACGTTTTGCATCTATTTCAGAGCCAATTGCAATATGCGACCCTGGATCACAAACCCAGTCTCGAGTTGCACGGGTATACAGTATTTGTGGCAATAGCCAACAATATATTGTATGGGGCAAAATGTATACATTTTTCTTTTATGCCAAAAATGATTTGGATATTAAGTAAAGATCATGTTCCATGAAGATATTTTGTAAATTTCCTAAAGTAAATATATAAAACATGTATTTTTGTGAGTGAATGCAGCACAATCGTGAACATAAATGCACAACTTTAAAGGCGATAGTTGTTTTCAATAGTTGTATCTCGACCAAATATTGTCCTAACAAACCACACATCAATGGAAAGCTTATTTATTCAGCTTTCAGATTATGTATAAATCTCAATTAAAACAAATGTACCCATGTGACTGGTTTTGTGATCCAGGGTCACATATATCACAGTATTCATTACTGAGACGCTCTGATCTGAACACACACACACATTGTTTTCTCAGCGGTGGTCATGTCTTGCTGGACGATCAGACTGATCACGGTTATGTGGAGGATGGGACTCCATGTGGTCCGTCAATGATGTGTCTGGACAGGAAGTGTCTCTCTATTCAGGACCTGAACCTGAGCTCCTGTCCCACCGGACACAACGGACACATCTGTTCCAGCCATGGGGTGAGAACAATCCCGAACACACACTGAATACATGTACATTTTCCAAAACCAATTTCTCATTATACTTAGAGATAAATAATGTGATTTGTATTTTATGCATTGTTTTGGCGATTTAAAATTTAAACAGGTGTGCAATAATGAGGCGGCTTGTACATGTGACACAACGTGGGCGGGGACGGACTGTAGCATGCCTGACCCTCCAAAAGAGCCGGCCCCTAGTGAAGATGAGGAACCCAAGGGTTTGTTGCTTTGCTCCTACACAAACACACATGCGTACACATACACAAACAATGAGGCTCATTCATAAAACACCAGCAGCAGTGCTTCATTTGTAACGTGGGAGGTCCCGGAGCACATAGATCAGGTGGATCCGGCAACTCAAAATGCGGGTTGGAGGCAAAGGAACAAAAAAAAAAAAAAAAAAAAAAAAAAAAAAATTACACTGCCTAGTGCTTCTCAATTTTTTTTCAATAATAATTTTATTTTTAGCCAAGAACCCCCTGACCGACCCCAATCATTTGAGATAGAAATAACTGATGTGCCATCATTATGAGATTTATTAAACAAATGAAAAACATTTGCAATAATAAACATTTGCAATAATAAACAATGTATCATTACCGATAACTGATCGTGCAGTTTAATTACCCCTTGACTGGCCCCAAACATGTTTGATAAAAGAAACAGGCTACAGTGTGTAGGCCTATATATATATGCTATGTTACATTTTAGCTCAAAAACAATTGTAATAAAAGATAGGATCATAAGATGCGCAATATCGGGAAACATGATTTTTACCACTTAAGTTTTGTTTTGTAAATAGCCAGATTTCCAATTTTTTTTTTTAATTTGCCAAATCACCTTTCTTTAAAGTGAATTTCGTTTTGTATAAATTGTATCTTAATTTTAATAAATGTTTCATCAACCAATTGCATGTATTTAATCAATAAAAAGCAAATATAGCAATTAATAACCGTGACATTGAGGCGCCGGCGCGCCGCATTCACTTGCATTATATTGTTAACTGGAGCGCATCTCATCATAAATGAATGAAACTCAGCGTAGGCCTATGCCTCATACATTATCATTAAATATCTTTGCTGCATCCTGTCTAGAACAGACAAGGGCTTTCTCGCGGCTCGCATCAGCAGAGCATTGTATCGTCCATAGACCGCAAAACAATCAGCGGATGGTGGGCGGGTGCGGCTTTGAAAATTGAATGTCAAAAAACTTTGGTGCGGATGATGAGTTTTGTGATGCGGTTGCGGATGAAATAATACCCCATCTGCGCCTCTCTATCGATAACAACATTGAACACTACACAAATAGTAATTAAATTTTTTTAATTTAGGTGATTAATTTTCCATAGTGACAGTGACATTTTTAGGTGCCGGATCCAATAAAAAAGGTTCCGGATCCAACATCGGAGGTGCTGGAACATGTTCCGGCGTGTTCCGGCTCAAATTAAGCCCTGACCAGCAGAAGGGATTTCAGTTTAAATCGTTTTTCAATTTAGATTTTTTTTAGTTTTACAGTTTTAGTTTTAGTAAATAGTAAAAAAAAAAAAAAAAATCAATCCTACTGAATCCAAACGTTTTAACTAATGTATTATTGTTTTAGTAGAAATATAAAATGTATTAGAAATAGTAATTTTAGTAATTTAGTTGTCTGTCCACTGTAGTGCATGTGTTTCATACAGATTAATACATGATACATTTCCTAAATCAGAATGTAAAAAATAGAGACAAGCGCCACCCAGTGGACAGGAAAGAATAAATCAGAGAGAGGTAAACTACACTTATATGTCTAAAAGTATTTATATGTCTAAATTTTCACAGGTGTTTTACCCATATTTTGAATTACGCATTGCATTAAAGGAAATGTCTGTAAACGTAACAGATAATGTCCTGGCAGACCTATACTAGTACCTTTATCTGGTTTTCTTCAGTTTTTTTTTTTTTTTTTTTTCTTACAGTGAGGCAGGGCCATTACAGGCAAACATAGATATGCTAGCCTACAGTTTAAAGATTTGGGGCCATTAAGATTGTAAAATAAAAAAAATAAAAAATGAATACTTTATTTAAATAATTCTTGCTGAATTAAAGAATTAAAAATCTTCTCGACCCCAAACTTTTGAACTATGATCTGAACAAGCATAAACAGGAAGTCCAAAAGGTACGCTTGTTCAGAAATGGTGACAAAGACTTGATGAATAAAATAATAACGTCTTTCTCGTTAAATGTAATTTAAATAAATGAATATTCAAATATTTGTTATTTATGAGCCAAAATATTAAAATACAAAAATTTTGGAAAAATACCCATGCCTAGTTTGTCCAACATGTGAAGTGACCAACCACAGTTTGATACGTTGCCGTTACATGCAGTGTTATTAGGGCTGACCGGAAGAATTGAAATAACAAACCGCAAACGTGACATAAAATGCTGGATCTTTTTAAAACACCATCTGTTTTGCTGGAACAGATATTTTGAGTTCTAGCTAATCAAAGCTCATGTCCCGTTTCCCTACATTTGCCTAAACAGGTCCTAGTGCCACCAATCTCATCATTGGGTCCATCGCAGGGGCCATCCTGGTGGCAGCTATAGTCCTGGGTGGGACGGGCTGGGGGTTTAAGTAAGCACCAGACTGCATGTCTCTTCGCTCTAGGCAACACTATACCTGCGGCTTACGCTTATACGGTTTGGGTTTCTGCTGCAGATGCTGTACTAGGAGAGAAACGCTCTGCAGATGCCAACGGAGTGAACAACTGAGAGCTAGGGCAAATAATGCAGAACTCTGAGCATTAGAACCTGGTTTAAATTTCAATGCAGCAGAACCTCAAACCAGCTTGTAGGGCCCAGCTGAAATCTTGACCTGCATGTTAAAATGACACACAACTTCACTGGCATTCATAGCAAAGCTAGGGAGACTGACTCTACATACTGCAGAAAATCTCTTGATTGATGTGGGGAATAGATTGTTTAGAATCAGCTGAGACTAACAGCTTTAAAGGGATAGTTCACTTTGAAATTATTTTTTGATATGTTTTAGCTTACCTCAAGGGCATCCAAGATGTAGGTGTCTTTGTTTCCACAGTATTTTCAATTTTGATATTTTTAGGTCAAACCGTTGTTGTCTGACAGTCATATCATGCAGGTCTATGGGGTCCACCTCACAGAGCATGCACAGAGAAGTCCAAATTAAACATGATTTAATGACTCGTAAATGTAAGTACACATTGATGGCCTAAGACACGAAACGAGCGGTTTGTGTGAGAAAATGAACAGTATTTATATCGTTTTTACCTCTTGTAGCACAGCCACGTCCAAAGTGATCTGAGGGCGCGAGCGCATCCTGGTGTGTGACGTGTGCGCAGACTGGTGCATAGATGTATACACTAGATGTATATATATATATCTATGCACCAGTCTGCGTACACGTCACACAGCAGGAAGCGCTCGCGCCCTCAGATCACTTTGGACGTGGCTGTGCTACAAGAGGTAAAAACGATATAAATACTGTTCATTTTCTCACACAAACCGCTCGTTTCGTGTCTTAGGCCATCAATGTGTACTTACATTTACGAGTCATTAAATCATGTTTAATTTGGACTTCTCTGTGCATGCTCTTTGAGGTGGACCCCATAGTAGTGATGCACCGATGTGAATATTGTGGCCGATACCGATATTAATATTGCTGTTATGGCCGATACCGATATTTACCGATGTCGATATCTCTGTATAGAAAACACATTTTTATGATAATCAAATAAAGAGCTATTTTCCAAAACACTTTTTTTTTTTTTACTTTTGTAATTTATTTTAAGAAATGACTGATATTGGGCACCTTTACCTGTGTGTACCAGACGCGATGCGATAAGATCCAGCGACAAATAATTTCTCTGTCCACTCTAGCCGCGACGCGACTGCGAGTTGCGTACAAATCAATCAAAACCCAGAGCCAATCAGAATGGCGTGTGGACGGGCTCTCGCGTCAAGTGCACAGCACCAGAGAGTAATCTTGACGGCAATCGCAAGAAAATGGATAAGTAGCTACATAATCAAATTCACAAATATTACACCATTTAAACAGTATTCAAATACATAGGCTACTGAGTTACTTAAACAATCTTTGTCAAATAATACATTGGTTTCTTCAGTTTGAACGTTCTTGTTTCCATTTGTTTAATTTCAAGATCTGAGGTGAGTTATCCATTATGCTTTTACAGCTACAAAGCTGGGAGCACTAAATGATATTCAAAGTCACATTACACGCTTTTAACATTAAATAAAGCACATAAACAGTGCCTGAGATTATCATTGCCACACGTTGTGTTTGTTGTTCCAGCGCGACGTTGCTGAAAAATAGAAACAGTTTCTAAAATAGAATCGTCGTGTGTCGCCGTCAAGGCTGGTTAGGACATAAACATTGAAAATATACCTTTTATCGCGTGTCGCGGCGTCGCGTGTAGTTAGGACACGGTGTAATGACTAGTTCGCGCTCCCACAATGAAGTGCGCGCCCCTACACACAAACACGGGTTCAAACCTCGCCCCGTCCAGCACGGGAGATATAAGTAAGTAAGTAAGTAAGTAAAATTTATTTATAAAGCACTTTTCACAGATAAAATCACAAAGTGCTGTACAATAGAATAGATAAAACAAATAATATAAAATATACAAATGTAAAAATTAAAGTGACACTAGTGAAAACCCATCAACCAAAAGCCTTCATAAACAAACATGTTTTCAGATCCTTTTTAAAAGAGACAACAGAGTCTGCCAGACGCATGGACAAGGGCAGGGCGTTCCACAGTCTGGGAGCAACAGACTGAAAAGACAGATCCCCTCGGGTCTTATAACGAGTCTTAGGGACTGTAAGCAGGTTCTGGTCAGAGGACCGGAGACTGCGGCCGCAGGAATACGGCTTCAAAAGATCCAGGATGTACTGTGGGGCCTGACCATTTAAGGCTCTGAAAGTGAGCACTAAAATTTTAAAATCAATCCTGAAGTTTACAGGGAGCCAATGGAGAGCCGACAAGACTGGAGTGATATGAGACCTTCGAGGGGCACCTGTTAAAAGTCTAGCAGCAGAATTCTGAACAATTTGCAATTTGTTCAGAGCAGACTTATTCATATAGGTGTAAACAGAGTTGCAGTAGTCAAGTCTTGTTGATATAAAAGCGTGAATTATCATTTCCAGATCCTTTTTTGACAACATTTTACGGATTTTAGAGATGTTCCTAAGATGATAAAAACAATTTCGGACGAGCTGTTTTGAGTGTGTCTCCAAAGACATGGCCTGGTCAAACACAACCCCCAGGTTTCTGATGCTGGATTTGACAGAGGAGCCCAGAGAGCCAAGATGCTGTTGGATCAACGGGATCTTATGATCTGGCGCAAAAATCAGCGTTTCAGTCTTGTTCGAATTTATCTGCAAGTAGTTAGTGGCCAGCCAATCTTTAATGGAGGACACACACTCTAGGAACAAAGATAAACGATGGAACTCAGCATCATTAAAAGAACAATACAACTGGACATCGTCAGCATAGAAGTGATATGATACATCCTTGAAACAACCGATAATTTGACCTAGTGGCAAAATGTACAGTAAAAACAAAATAGGACCCAAAACAGACCCTTGTGCCACTCCGCAGGACAAATTAGACACATCAGACTGTACATTGTTTACAGCAACTTTAAAGGTTCTGTCATGAATATAGGAAGAGAACCACTGAAGGACAGATCCTGATAATCCCATCTCATTATGAAGCCGATTGATCAGTATACTGTGATCCACGGTGTCAAAAGCAGAAGTCAAATCAAGAAGTACAAGTACAGTGTAGCGGCCAGAGTCTGCTGCCATCATCACATCACTAGAGACTCTTATAAGGGCTGTTTCAGTGGAGTGTGATTTCCTAAAACCAGACTGAAAAGTATCAAACAAGTTGTGCTGCTCCATAAAGGAGGTCAGCTGGCATGCCACTACTTTTTCCAAAATTTTGGAGATAAATGGAAGTTTAGAGATGGGCCTATAATTATTAGGTTCCAAAGGGTCAAGATTGGGCTTTTTAAGGATCGGATTTACCACAGCGTGTTTGAAGTAGCTGGGAACTGAGCCAGATCTAAGTGACAGATTAATTATTTTTACCACGCAGGGGCCGACAATATCAAACATTTTCAACAATAAAGTTGTTGGGACAATGTCAGTTGGGCTCAAAGCCGGTTTCATATTTCCTGTTATGGTCTTCACATCCTGTAGGCTGACAGGAGTGAAGGACGACCAAGACAACCCCGATGAGAACTCAGTAGAACAAACACTGATGAGTGGAGGATTAACACTGGCTCTAATGTTGTGTACTTTGTTAAAAAAAAACGACAAAAAGTTGTTACATTCCTCATGTGTGTACACAGGCACAAGAGGAGCCGAGGGTGCAGTAAGATTTTCAATGGTGTCAAACAAGACTTTTGGATTTTTCTTATTTCCGGACACAAGATTAGAAAAATAAGCTGAGCGGGCCTGCTTTATCAATTCATTGAGTTCCAGCATCATGTCTCTCAAATGAAGTCTGTGTACCACTAATTTAGTGGCTTTCCACAGGCGCTCTGTCTTCCGACATTTTCTCCTAAAACTACAAATATTATCATTTATCCATGGGAGCGCCCTTTTCTGTGACCCTGAAATCTTTTTAACAGGCGCTACCATATCCAAAACTGACAGACAGTGATTGTTGAAACTTTGCACAAATGAATCAACATCATCACATTCAATAAATGAGCGAGAGTCAAAGGAGGCAGAGAAATCACTAAGTGTTGTCTCACTAATGATACGTTTTTGTGTTACAACATTACAAACAGTAGGCATCATGGTAAGTGACAAATTAAAAGAAATACAACAGTGGTCACTAATTTGAAATTCTTCAATGCGCAATTTATCAATATTTAGACCACAAGAGAAAACCAAATCTAACGTGTGGCCTTTTTTATGCGTGGGCCCAGAAACATGCTGTTTAAAATTAAAAGAGTCCATAATAGTCAACAATTCAGCTGCAGTCGAGCAAGTGGGATCGTCAATATGCAGATTAAAATCCCCAAGGACTAAAACACGATCTAGTTTGATGATAGACGTTAAAAACTCAGAGAAATCATCAAGAAATGTACGTGCAGGACCAGGAGGTCGGTAAACTAAAACACAGTAAAAAGGGTGAGTTTTCCCAACCTTACACATCTGCAGCTCAAAGGAGTCGAACGAAGCGGTATAACAAATATAACAAATGTTGATCGTGTGCCCACTATAAAGTACGCACCACTACACATAAAAACGGTTCCCACAGTATCAGTTATTCCTCTCGCTCTGACGAGAGACGTGATAAAGGGTGCACCCCACTGATCTATATAATGACATGTCATTCTATATAGATCAGTGGTGCACCCTCTGTAAAGCGCGCGCCACAGGAGCGCTGTTCACAGCTGAAATGCGCTCGTGCAAAAACAAACATCCCCGCCCCCACACGCACGTCAAATACACAGGAAATGATAATCGGCCTGTTCACATCGGCCCTATTTTGACATCGGAACGATACCAATGTGTAAAACAATGACCATATCGGCCGATATTATATCGGCGGCTGATATATCGTGCACCCCTACCCCATAGACCTGCATGATATGACTGTCAGAGACAATCAGACAACAACGGTTTGACCTAAAAATATAAAAATTGAAAATACTGTGGAAACAAAGACACCTACATCTTGGATGCCCTTGAGGTAAGCTAAAACATATCAGACAATGATTTAATGAATTGTAATAGATGTTCTATGCAATTAAATGTACAATTCAATTCAATTCAGCTACAGTATTCTACTGCTGAATAATTAATTAGCAACTGTTTCTACGGACCTCTATGCATAACCCGTCCGCCATATTGAAACAGTCAAAGCCGGTCCATGAGCACTTGAAAGCAAGTTGATTGTGTGACTGCAACCTACAGTAGTTATTCACGTTTATCAGTATCCATAGCCGCAATAGTCTTTAACAGCTGATTTCCACAGGATTTAGTTTATCATTCATGTTAAAATTCTGCATATAGTAAATAAAAAGGAATATTGGTTAAAGCTCTTAAACATATCATTGATCATCAGAAAACCCTACAGCCAGATTGCTCTAAGCTTCTAATGAAAGCAGTGAATGCCTCAGGTTATGTATGCAACCCAGTTCCCTGAGAAAGGAACTAGACGGCACATCATGCCTTGACGCTATTAGAACGCTTTGCGTGAGCTGGTTTCTAAAGCACATGCTTACAGGCCAACCGAGGATTGGCTTAACATGATTGCGTAGTGAAGCAGCGTGGTACGACGCAAAGCAGGGAACATATATAACTTTAAATGTTCCCTTTCGAGTGGAACTCAACACCGCATCATGGCTTGACGTTATTGAAACTTTAATATGAATGTCGTCACGCCACTGGACAATGCCTGCCCCACAAGGCTGTGTTTCTGCACAGACAGCTGTGAGCATGGGCTAATACCGGATCAACATTGAAGGACCTGGTACCCTGGGGTTGAATCCGAATCTAGAGTAAAATACCTGATGAATGCGTGCGGAGAGTACCATCCTGCCGCAACTCAAGCATCTTACAAAAGTGAGAGTCACCATGAAGTTCAGCATTTTTTCTGAAACTGACTCTAATGGCTCATATGGAGCTTCTGTTAACACTCCTATGACCAATGCTAGGACCCAGGGCGCAATTCGCGACTGGCAGATAGGCCTCAGCCATCTGGAACTATTCAAGAAGCGAGACCCCAGAGGATGCCTCCAACAGAAACCCCTTACAAAGGTTGGCGGCCACATATACCTTTATTGTAGACGGGGTCAAACCCGTTGACGGACATTCTTGAAGGAACTCCAGCACTGAACCGACCGGGCAGTTGACTGGGTCCAAGTGGTGCTGCTCGCACAATGAGATTAAAAGGTTTCAGATCTCCGGCCTGGGGTGGTAGATTGTCCCTTGCACTTGAGACAGAAGATCTTTCTGAACTGGAATCTCCCATAAAATGCCGTACAAGAGAGATCAGGTCTGAGAACCAAACTTGGGCCGGCCAGAACGGAGGCACAATGAGAATGTGGACTTGGTATTGGCGCACCCTCGCTAGAAACCCCAGAAGCAGAGCCATTAAAGGAAAAGGCCACGTCTCTACCATGACATCCAGCCCAGAAGGAGCTGAAGGGTTTGAGGGCAAACCAGAGGGGACAGTGGGTCAACTCCTTGGAGGCAAACAGGTTAACTTCCGCTCTGGCGTACCTCTGCCATACTTGTAAGTGGAGTCATCATTTCCCGGACCTCAGCCCCTGTCTTGACAGGATATCTGCCCACAAGTTTGCATGCATGCCTGAAAAGGGAATATAAATGCAGGCCACCCTGCTGATTTATTTAAGAGACTAAAGATGTGTTGTCTGTGTGGACTAACACATGACAGCCCCTCAGGAGTGGGATGAAGTGTTTCGAGACCAAAAACACTGCCCTCATTTCTAGGCAATTTATGCACCAATGAAGATAAAGGTCCCCCCAAATCCCACTGGCTGGAGGACCATTGAGAACCGCACCCCATCCTGTGAGAGAGGCGTCCATTGTTAAAGTCTTGTGACTGCAACATGGCCCAAGAGCCTGGCTCTTGCTCAGGAACCATGACTCCTTTCAAAGTCATAAAGCATGTAGCCCTTGGTATGTAACCCTTGCAACCCTGAAGGGAAGGTTCGGAGGATGAAATCCCTTGCTTTTGAGCCAGAACTGAAACGGTCTTATGTGTAGTTGACCTAGTAGAATGATGTTGGCCACTGCCGCCATGAGACCTAACAGGCTCTGAACTTGAAGAACTGAGAGCTCTTGACCTAGCTTGAGATCTTTAATAGCATTTAGAATCGATTCAACACATGCAGGAGACAGACTTGCCTGTATTGTGGTAAAGTCCCAAACCACCCCAAGAAAAGTGAATCTCTGAGCTTGAGAAAGCACACTTTTTTCTTGGCGTTCAATTATAACCCCAACTTTTTCAAGTGGCCGTCAGCTCTTCCGATTGAGCCAGTATCAGCCAATCGTCTATTTAGTTCAGCACACGGATGCCTTGAAGTCTCAAATGAGCCAGAGCACCCCCTATGCACTTGGTGAATGTGTGTGGGGATAGAGCTAGGCCAAAAGGAATAACTTAATACTGGTATGCTCTGCCCCAAAAAGTGAACCTGAGAAACTTCCTGTGTTCTGGCAGAATCTCGATGTGAAAGTAGGCATCCTTTAGATTTATTGTCACAAACCAGTCCTCGAACTGGATTTGCGACTTTTGGGTAAGCATCTTGAATCTATATGTCCAAAGAGTATATTTCAGCATATTGCATCCCTCATCCTTTTTAGGCACATTAAAGTACCGGTTGTAGAACCATAAGTCCCTCTCTGGAAGGGGTACAGTTTCTATGGCCCCTTTTGCCAAGAGAGACTGTAGTTCTTGTTTGATGAAAACATTCCTGACTCCCGACGTACCACTGTAGCTACAACGCCATTGAATCGAGGTGGACGGAAGGCAAACCAAATCCTGTACACTTTCCTGAGATATGTTTCAGCACCCACTGAGATATGTTTGTTAGTAGCTGCTACGCTACCACAAAGTCTGACAGAGGGATCCTTTTTTTGACAGCACTGGCCTGCTCGGCGCCCTGAATCAGCGAACTGGCAGGGACCAACTGGGCGGGCTAATTGATAATATCGCTCTTGATGACCTGTGCACAGACCTCCCCCAGAAGGTGACACTATCAGGGGCCAGCATGATTGTCAGGACTTATGTCTTTACCATCCTAGAGGATCCTGTCTCCCCCCAGGATGGCTGTGCATGAGTGCACTTCCTGGTCCCCTTTGTGAGGGGAAATAGGGGTCGCCACGTTGTCATTCTGTTCTTCCACTTGCCCTGGCTGGTGGATGGTGTCGACTCCTGGATCTGGTGAGGGATTCATTCCCTGAATGCTGCTAGCAGTTTCCTAGACTCCTGGTATCTGTTGACTATGGTGTTGACAACATCACCGGAAAGGGCAGAAGACGAGATTGGGGTGTTCAGGAGAAAAGCCTTGTCTGTTTCCTTGATCCCCGTGAAGGTTAGCCACAGATGCTGCTCCCTAACAACCATAGCAGCCATTGAAGGGTCTTCTTAGTTGCACGGAGGGCGAGGTCTGTGGCTCTGGGCCGAAGTGACCCAACAAGGCTTCC
Source organism: Phoxinus dragarum (assembly GCA_033366665.1). Taxonomy (NCBI): domain Eukaryota; kingdom Metazoa; phylum Chordata; class Actinopteri; order Cypriniformes; family Leuciscidae; genus Phoxinus; species Phoxinus dragarum. The sequence continues at coordinate 24,427 of JARPMJ010006436.1, forward strand.
TCCGAGGCCAAGATCAAGGAAATCCCTGTGAGGGTACTTATTTAAAGTACGACAAAAGATTATTAAAACATAATGTAAACATAATGTTTAAAATGTAAATTTAATTTAAAATTTACACAGTCATGAAAGTATACTCGAAGTACACTTAAATTACTTTTATTTGAAAAATACTTTTGTGGTAATGTGGTATTTTTGAAAATTCATTGGTTTTTAATTTGACTGAGTATTGTCTGAAATGTTGATGTTCCAAGATGGCGGACGCGATGGCGTATCTAATGTGGTATCTAGAATAGAACATCTATGCATACAAAGTTGTTACTGGTCACCAACTTCCTACAATGAGCTTCATATTCACAATCAGTTTTAAAGGGCTATTTCACCCAAAAATGAAAATCCTGTCATAATTTACTCACCCTCTTGTCGTTCCAAATGTATGACTTTCTTTCCAGAGTGCTCTTTTCTACACAAGAAAAATTGTATATAATTGCAAAGTGATTTTGATTAGATTGCAATCCTTTATCTTATGATTGAGATGCATCATGAAATTTTAAATTGAGTCACATTTCAATCAGATCGGATTCAGTTAGCTGTCAAACGTAATGTAAAAGTAACTGGAGTTTGCACTATACCGATATTGCACTAAATTATACATCAGACTCGACATTCACAAAAATAGATCATTTGTGCATCCAGGTTTGGAGGGTTGGTAAATGATGATTGAACTTTCCTTTTTGAGTGCACTGTTCCTTTAAGTGATGATGTGTGTGGGTAAGTAGTGGAGAAGCGTGGCGAGACATCATGTTAACCCTTGCACTCTCTTTCAGTCTTGTGTAAACTCAACATGAGAGCAGGGCATCAGCCTTTGTGACATGACACATGCGCTTCACTTCCTGTCTCCTCGCGGAGCTGCTGGCTGGCAAACCCACCTGGTACAGACAGCTCTCACTGGCACTGGTCTGCATGACCACATCCAGAAATGCTGGCATTTCACTCTCGCACACAATTATCCCATCTGCATGGGGCTGTTCAGGAAATGCATCATTTTGGATGGGCGTTCACACTGACAGTGATTCACTACGTTCGCTGGAGGTTGCCAAATCACAGTAGTGCTAGTTGATGTTTCTACTCGACTGCAATGTGCGTCAACTGTAGGTGGATCATGTTTGATTTATTCCCTTTGATAGCCTGGTCAATGACATGGCGCTAATTTTTTATATCTGGAATATATATTTATATCATAGAAAAAAACAGGAACTGACATCAGAGAACCCCTGCAGACCTTCATGACTGTGTGTCAATGAATACGTTTACATGTGCACTAATTAATCGCAGTAAGATGTACCGGACACGAGCAAACCTCTTCACTCCCATTTATGTGCAAATTTCATTATTCTGATTATTCACTAAGAATTACGGTTATTTTTACAGCCATTATATACAAATCCCTATGCACATATGCACATCATAAATAGTAAACTTTCATACAGTCAGTGTGTTACTGGTTACTGTTGTAATCTACTCGCATTAAATGCAAAACACATTTCTGTGGCCGTATTGGATTTTTTTCGGTGATGTGCCTAAAATGCTGTCATTTCTATGTTTTCGACCATCAATATACTGCATTATATTCACGTCGCGCAACGTGTTTGTCCCAAGCATATGCACACTTTGATCAGAGTTTAATATAGGCCTATGCCATTATAGTGTTTATTGTGATTAAAAATGGCATTAATTGCATTGAGGGTTGATATAAACATGCATCATATCTAGTAAAATATCACATAATTTGACTATTTATATTCATAATTTGGTAAGCTAATGTTATAAAATGGCATATGACGTGACCAAAAACAAAAAACAATAAATAATGATTATTTCAATGTGTGCTCTCACATGTATTCAAAATGCAAGGAAAATATTTTAGCACTTTGGTGACACTTTACAATAAGGTTATTAACGTTTTCATTTGCTCATATTCATTCATAATAGTTAATACAAAAATAAAAATTGCTGTCGTTAGTTCAAGTTAACTAATGTAGTGTCACCATTACTTTTTACTGGATGGCTAGAGCACATGACATATTAGAGTGATTCAATTAATAAAAAATAAAAAAAACTGTATTGAACAACGTATAAAGGTTTTTATTTCTATATAAAACCAACATAGATACAAAGTGTACATTTCTACTACATTTTTAGAAAGTTTTTTTTTTCTTTTCTTTATCTTGGACACACTGATTTGTCACTTGATTGTCACTCATGCCACCTCAGATCTCCAACTCGAACTGGTTTCTTGATCCCTGCAATGTGCTGTCAGTGTGAACGCCCTGAGGAGCGACACCCCTTCAGTAGATCACATGCACACTGAGTGTCTGTTCTTCCTGAAGCAGTGCATTTCCACTGAAATAGTCCATTGCCAGTCTATCGCTCTTCATGTCCTTGTCCGCTGACATGAGGCTTGTTCTCTGTAGCGCCTATTGTTCTGCTTCAGTTCCACAATGTGTAAACTGTATACAAATGCACTACCTAAACAACACATTTCAGTGACCATGTGCAGTTAAACTAAAGAATTGAATTCTTCTTATTTGGATGCTGTGGAGCTGAAACAGAGTCTTGGTTATAATACATTTCAAAAACAGCAGTGTTTTGTTTCCCAATAACCTTTTTCTTCTTTTCTCTTCTTCCAAACAACAAGAAACGTCAAACGCAAAGGATATGACCCAAGTGCTTCTGCCATCTAGAAGGAACGCTCCAATCTCCGGAGCTTCTGTATTCTGGCATTATGAAAATATTATACATAATAGTGAAGAATTCATCCAACAATACCTTAGTTGTGTAGCTCCACCCCCTTTTATAAGCTCCACCCTCTCTCTCAGAGCCAATTTATTGACATATCCCCCTCTCCCCCAACAGCCAATCAGATCATTCTTACATTACAGAAGCATGACATCACAACAGCCTGGCCTTGGCACCTCTTGGAAGGTTTTGCATGGCTAACGCCCATATTCAGCAGAATACAGCATAACGACCTTTCGTCAACACGATCTCAGACCCCCGTCATTTCTTGATTGTTTATTTGACATAAGTAATTGATAGCTGCATGGCTTAGCCTTAGAGAGACATGTTGAGTAGAATTATGGGATGGACTTGATTCTACTTGGCCAGAGAAATCTATAGGAATAGTTCATAGAAAAGTAAAAATTCTGTCATTATCTAGTCACCTTCATGTTGTTCTAGAACGGTGTGCCTTTCTTTCTCTCTTCAGTGTGGCACTAAAGAAGATGTCAAGCAGAATATATTGTAAACTCTTTGTATACTGTGAAAGTGAATGGCAACCAGCTCTAATAAGGTTAAAATAGCACAGTGAAAGCACCATAGTACACTCTGGCACAAGGCACAGCAGAACTACACGTTTACATTGAAGACACCAGACAGACAAAGAACTGAACGGAGGGTTTAAATACATAAACCAAATGATGACAGAATTTTCATTTTTGGGTGAATTATCCCTTTAAGATGTTTTTTACGGAGCACGTTTAGTGCCCATTTATAGGAATGTTCATGACTAAATTGTTATACTTTTTTTTTTTTTTGTAAACATGAATATGTTAATATAAGTCAAGGTTGATTTCATATAAATCCTGTACATTTAATAGTGTGTGTATGTTGTAAGTTGTCTGTCATTGTGGGTGTTTTGCTCTGATATGGGGCTGTGCAGCTGAATGTAAGTGATCTATAGATGCTGTACGTCACTGTCCACTTTGAACGAGGAGGAGAATCTAAGCCAAAGATCTAAGGAAAAAAGAGAGTTTCCAATGTAATACACAGCACTTTATAGTGATATTTCTCCCCCTGCTGGAGCGAGGTATTATTATGGTACCTGATCACCTGAAATTAGGGATGCACCGATACGATACCAGTATCGATACTGCGCTCATGTTCTCGTACTCGTAAAAATGCTCCGACACCACGCGTCGTGTGTACAGTGTTTGTGTCCAGACAAAGAAACGCTGACAATAGAGAGTACAATGGGGATAAAACAGAAGGCTGTCTATGAGGTAAATTTATCTAATTAGTGAAATATTAAACAAAATGTAGGAACGCCTCTATAGCTGTGGTGCGCGATTAAGTGGATTGAGCGTGCAGCGGCTTGTCGAGCTCATCCCTTTTTCAGACATCAGTGAAAAGTTTGTAATTTGGTCGAATATGGGGGAGAGAGAGAGAGAGTGTACTTCTGTTGCATGCTGATCGTTCACTCAGCACACATGCATCATTTGAATTAAAACTAAATCGTAAGTAAAGGGATAATGTACAGCGAGGCGGTTGTTATAGCGAATACAACACCGACAGGTTGATCGGGACCCCGATGCGAAGCGGAGCCTGAAGGGGTTGTATTCGCTATAACAACCGGCTCGCTGTACATTATCCCGCTTATTACTACCTACCAAATAAATAAATAATTTGATACAACATATTGATTTAAAAACTATTTGTATTGCTTCCGCTAAAGAAAATAGTCCGTTCTGTCTCTACGGTTAGAATCCTGCGTCCATGGCAACGCTCTGTTTTTCATGGCAACGGTCTGTTATACTTAGCAGCGGTGTGTTATCAAGAAATAACAGACCGCATTCTACATTAGAATTCAACCAAGCCATGTAATAAATGTAAGTAAAACATGAACTGTTACATGATTTATGTATATTGAGGTGTTCCCTATATAGAGAAGTGCAGGAATGACATCACTTTGTAGGCCAAAACCAAGGGGGTAATCCATCCGGCGGAAACTTAAGCTTCCCTGTGCGCCGCCATTGATTAGCGGACCCCCGTCTGCTGTTAGCATTCCATTGACTCCCATTCATTTTGGCGTCACTTTGACAGCGAATAACTTTACATCTGAGGCGTTTCAAAGACTCCATTTGTCCATTATTTATTTCTAAAGAAACACGAAAATGTATAAAAGGCTCCATTACCTTGTATCTTACGTTATGACCTCGTAGAAGCAGTTTTTGTAAAAATAGGCTAACGATTGCGTCATAACCGCGCGACTCTGTCGCACAAGTGGAGAAATTACCGTATGGACCGGCGGAGAAGCTCGCAGGCAATCGGGGGGACGTGGAGGCATAAAGTCAAGGGAGAAGCCCATAGAGAGTGATAAAGTTGCTCCCGCTGCTAGCACATGCACAGCTAATGCTCAAGCTCTCCGTCTCTGAGAGATTCGGAAGGGAATGATTCAGATTTCTCTCGGCACAGCGACTAGAAGACTGACAGCTGTCAGACACACGTCACATCTACGTCGTCAAGCTCAGTTTGAGCCTGCACAGTTCCCCCAGCCATCAGGAAGTGATGCTTCAAATTGACTTCACTTTTCTCCATTGAAACCTATGGATTCGCTGTGTCCAGTTTATATACTGTCTATGGCCAAAACGCGGTTAGCATTTTAGCACTTGCGGTTCCATCGTCCCAAAGTCATTACGTTTTTTGAATAGGGTATTTGGTTAAATGGCTGAAATAAGGTCTGTGGTGAACATAAGCTCAAGACACTTTCATGTTTATTCTATGACAGAAAAAATGTTTAAGCTGTTGTGTGTCTTGAAAACGGCAGTTGCTAACGAGTGGTTTTAAGTCTGTCGAGGAGATTAAACATCATCACACTGAACAGATAAACTCAGTCCGCTTTTACAGCATCGTCATGTTTATAATTGTGCTCTTAAAAACTATTCTAACTCGAACGTTCTGGGAAAATGTTTTTTGGATAAAAAAAGCTTAGTGATGGTGACGTTGCATTCGTGGGACCGTGGTTTAGTTCGTTTATAGCCTACCTTTTGCTTTTTACTTCTGGCGACTGGATTTAGGCTTCAAAATTCATAAAATTTGTGTTCATCTGTGAAAATTATCTCGATGGATAAAACATGAAAGTATCATAAGTTTTGTTGATCACAGAGCTTGTTTTTAGCGATAGTCCAAAAGCCTTTGGGAAAATCCTATTGTTGTTTTTTTAGAGGGAACCAGTGTGATGCCAACTGCCGGTTGGCCTACAAAGTGACGTCACACCTGCACTACTCTATTATTACGGGACGTTTGCAGGTCAAGAAGTTTCAAGAACGCATACATCCGTGCCCTGGAACCAAGCGCGTGCCCTGAAAGCTCAGACAGCGCCCAAAATAAATTAACACAAAGTTATGTAAAATGTCCGTCTTGGCGAGTATCCTGGTAAACAATGGTCGGTTATATCTTAATAAACATAAACAAAGAAAACGCATGTGCATTCGGACTTAAAGTGACAGCAGCCTAATAAACTTGCTGCTGTGTTTTTAATTTACTGTTAATCAAACTACAGAAGACAAAATAATCACTCACTGCTGTTGACTGGATTACTTATGTAACTTTATAAAGATTCATCTATATTTAATTTATACAGTGATGAATATGCAGTATTATTTCACATTTGAACAGCTGTTTCCTTCATTTCATTCTTTGTTCTATTGTATTTATTTGTGCTATTTGAAATTTGATTATTTGTTCTTATTTGTATTACTGACTTCTTGTCTTCAATCAATTAGGCTAGTAGTTTTTAGTTTTATTCGTATATTTCATTTGTACAGAGAGTCTAGCCTCTCTCCATTGACAAGTGTTAACTTCCTTGAAGGCGGATACTCTGTTAAAGTTTAAAACTATTGGATCTGCCCAGAGTCACTCTGGATCTGCCGTAACCAATCGCTAACGTTTGGTCGTGACGTATGACGACTCAATCTAGCGCACAACCTCAACATCATTGTTCTCAGCCACTCCCTCTGTTCGCTGATTGGACCAGTAAAAAATTGACCGGAGAAAACCCACGAATACACCACAATCCCAGACGTAGTACTGGAGGAAAATGAAAATTGAGCGGAAGTAAATAGGAGGGCGGAGCCAGGCTAAGTAGTGTTAGCTGTAGTATCAAAATTGGAATAGATAATATTTACTAAACAAATTAAGCCAACTAATATGATTGATATTCTTTTGGTTTCTCTACACAATATATATTAAAAATACAAGTAGAGTATCAGCAAGTTGCAAAAAATGTAAGTATCGTATCGCAAACGGTTCCCAACTGTCACATACTGCTCTGAGACAAGAAGGTTGAGGATCCAAACGCAGTATTTATTGAACAGGGTAATCCAAAGACGTAATCCAGATGACAGGCAAGAGGTCATAAACACAAAGTAAACAGTCCAAACAAACAAACAATAGAGGCAGGGGACACAGGCAAAAAAGGGAATCCAAGAAATGGGCAAAGATCAAAAACCAAGAACACGGGAAGAGCAGAGAGAATGCTCGGAATTCCAGTAGAGACACTAAACAACTAACAAGACTTCGCAGGGAATGAATGTGAAAACCAGGCGTATATGGGGTGAGCTAAACAAGCTAAAGACATACAGGTGAATCTGATCATGGCTGATTAGTCTGGGCAAAGGATTATGGGAAATGTAGTTTGTGGATGTGTGGTGATTGTCCGGGTTGGAGTGCCCTCTGATGGTTATCCCGGGCACTCTCACTGGTGATCGTTACACCAACAGGGTGGTCTCGGCCCACAAGGGGTCCTCAGCGAGCTCTGTGGGGGGTTGCGTCATATTTTGAGCAGTGAGCATTAAAGCTGCAGTCCGTAACTTTTTTTATGGTCAAAATTTACATAATGAGCGAGTACATCATGAATCCATTTTCCAAACCGTGTTTTTGTCGTATCCTGAATCACTAAGGTACACCTATAATAAGTGTTTTTATTAGCCTATATTCATTATTTTTTTCCTACACGCCAGTGTGAATACTGATATTTTTTGTAATTGCATTTCTAATAGGGCCAATTTATAGGCTACTCCTAGGCGTATGTTTTTAAATTACAAATGGCCTACTGATGTTTTTGTTATTGTATTTTTTAATATTATAGGCTATTATTTGTGCATAAACATATCTGATTATAGTAATAAACACTGTTTCAAAAAAAAATTGTCATCCTTGCTGCAAGCTTACAAGAGCGATATTATCATTAAATGTGAAGGGGGGCCCCTAAAATATATTTTTTTTTGGGGGGGGAAAGGGGGGTCTCAGACAATAAAAGATTGGGAACCACTGTCGTATCGGACTCGTTCTCTGGAAAAGTGGTATCGGTGCATCCCTACCTGAAATACATGCAATAACCCCTGATCAGTCCTTTAAATATACCTTGTTTCATCTGCTTAACGTAATTATAATTGTACATCCAATCTGTTGGTCAAGACATATTATTCAGACCTTATTATATGGCCTTTCTCGTCCATCTCCCTCAGCTGTCAGTGCTGCTAACCCTACTGGAAATGATTGCTTTGCTGCATGAATTCACTATAGTGGGCATATTACTCCGTAAGTATGAAGTAAGCGTGCCCACAACTCCATAGGAATATGTATATTAAATACAGAAACTGTGCTGTGCTGTTTGTGCATGTCAGCTGCAAAACTTTTATTTACTGTACTATGCAAAAGAATTTGATGCACAAAGTGAAGGGTTAAAATACCACATTAAAGTATCACAGTTGACCCTGTTTTTTTTAGCCATGATATGATGCTGACCTTTATATATCAGGAAAAATAACACCTGTGTTGCTCATTATCCTTTAATAAAAAGGAATGAATGTATTTCCTTCTGTTAATAAAAAATCATTCCCAGGTTACTTTTTCACATTTGAGGTTTCAGGTGCGATTTTGGACACTTGCCTTTATATTTTCTCTGTTTTTCATCATCTCTGTTTATTAGCCTAAATGTTCCTCCATTTACCTGCTACTGTTACTCTGAACTATAGAGAAAGTCATCAAAATAAACAATAAAATCATCAGTATTTTATACCTCTGCCTGTGGTTTCTCATGTTTATTTAATCTGGGATATTTTCCATGGTTTTAAGATGGTGAGCTGTAAATAATCCATCATTGGTTAATGATTTACTCAGGCATCCGGAATAACAGTAAACATGCTTTGTTCAAGATGAGCCAATCTTAAGGTATTTTCTTAAGGTAATTAAATTTTACTCTGAGATTCTCATAAACAAATGGCATTTCAGCCCGCCAAAACAGACGGGGTTTGACTGTCTATGTAAGTCGTTGCTGAATGACATATTGCCAGAATCTTTCGAGTGGTAGCATCGGACTCGTGTGCAAGCGTAGTAGCATGGCCAACACATCCTCTCTCACAACTCGTCACATATGGACGCTTGGTCAGGACTCCTTGGCGTCACTTTTTTATGGGTACACCTTTTGGCGTAATTTCTCAACATGCAGGGTAGTCAAGTCAAGTCATCTTCATTTATATAGCGCTTTTAAACAATGTAGATTGTTTCAAAGCTGCTTTACAGAGATAAACGTATAATTTAATGTAACAGATTGTTTTGTCTTTATAGCGGTTCTTGAAAAATGTTATTTTCCAGCTAAAGTTAGTTTTGATTGATTCACTTCCGTCGAAAGGATAATTTGTTATTAAATTAGAGACCGCTAAGACGACACCGTTCTCTCTACAACAGACTTTAAACGCCAACCTGTGAGAAACGCTGATGGCGCTCACGTGCGCATCAAGAATTAATTCTATAGTTATGTGCGTTTGAATATATGTGTGCATGTTTGTAATTCTCTACAAACCATCAAGCCTAAACAAACTACTTGTCCTGCCTATAAATTTGATACAGAATTTTATTTTATTTTATCACTACGGGGGAAAGACGCAAATTTTCCACAATGCTTTATCTGTAGAGTGGTAAAGGGATCCTCCATAGGGAGAGGCTAGTTGGCACTTCAGCACTTGCGTTGTCATTGGGTCCAGGCGAAGGTCCTTCGTCAGATCTGGATACGGCCTGGATCCGGCAGGCTGCGGGAAAACCTCGGGATAAACAAAGACACTAAAATTAGCGTAGATGCCATTCTTCTTATGATGTAACGAGTACATCAGGATTAAAGGGAAGTGTTCCCAGTTCCGGCTGACCTAATCTATGCAGCCTAACATTGAGTTATAGAAGTCTATAATGCATTATGTAAATGCTAGGTCAAAGAGATGTGTCTTTAATCTAGCTTTGAACTGACAGGGTGTGTCTGCTTCCCGGACAATGGTAGGAAGACTGTTCCAAAGTTTTGGTGCTAAATAGGAAAAGGATCTACCGCCAGCAGTCGATTTTGATATTCTAGGTATTATTAACTGGCCGGAATTTTGAGATCGCAGTAGACGTGAAGGACTATAATGCGTTAAGAGCTCGCTCAAGTACTGCGGAGCTAAACCATTTAGTGCTTTGTAAGTATTCAGCAATATTTAAAAGTTTATACGATGTTTAATAGGCAGCCAATGCAGTGACAGAACGGGGCTAATATGGTCATACTTCCTGGTTCTGGTAAGAACTCGAGCTGCTGCATTTTGAACTAGCTCTAGTTTGTTTGTTAAGCGTGCAGGGCAACCCACCCAGTAGAGCATTACAATAATCTAGCCTTGAGTCATGAACGCATTAACTAATTGTTCCGCATTTGTCATTGAGAGCATATGGCGTAATTTAGATATATTTTTAAGATGGAATATGCGGTTTTACAGATACTAGGACACATGACTTTCAAATGAAAGATTGGTATCAAAGAGCACACCCAGGTTCCTAAACCGACGACGAAGACTTAACAGAGCAGCCATCAAGTGTTAGACAGTACTCTAGGTTATTACGTGTGGAAGTTTTTTGTCCAATAGTTAGAATCTCTGTTTTTTTCTGAATTTAGTAGTAGGAAATTACTAGTCATCCAATTTTTTATATCAGCTATGCATTCCGTTAATTTTGTGAATTGGTAAGTTTCGTTAGGTTTTGAAGAAATATACAGCTGAGTATCGTCGGCATAACAGTGAAAGCTAATTCCATGTTTCCTAATGATATCTCCTAATGGTAGCATGTACAGAGTGAACAGCAGCGGTCCTAGTACTGAGCCTTGTGGTACGCCATACTGAACTTGTGATCGATAAGACATCTCTTCATTTACTGCTACAAACTGATAACGGTCAGATAAGTATGATTTAAACCATGCTATCTTTGACAGAAAAGGCAGATTAGAGATCGACCTGTAATTGACAAAGTTTTGTAGGATCAAGTTTTGTTTTTTTAACAAGCGGTTTAATCATAGCTAGCTTAAAGGTTTTTTGGTACGTATCCTAGAGACAAAGATGAATTAATGATATTAAGAAGAGGATCTATGACATCTGGAAGCATCTCTTTCAGTAGCTTAGTCAGTATAGGGTCTAACATACAAGTTGTTGATTTAGATGATTTGACGAGTTTGCAAAATTCTTCCTCTCCAATAGCAATGAATGAATCAAATTTTTCCCTCAGGGAGACTACAATGCACTTCCTGATGCGATACTGTATTAGACAGTTGCATAGTTATAATTTTGTCCCCTGATATTATCGATCTTATAAGTGAAGAAGTTCATAAATAAAGTCTGATGTGTTGTTTGGAAACTTCCGGGCTTGAAGCTTTCTTTTTCGTTAGTTTAGCCACTGTTTCAAATAAATACCTAGGATTATGTTTATTTTCTTCTAATAGGGTTGAAAAATAAGCAGATCTAGCAGCTTTTAAAGCCTCTCTGTAAGCAATCGAGCTCTCCTTCCATGAAATCCGAAATACCTCTAGTTTTGTTTTCTTCCAGTTGCGCTCCATTTTTCTGGCTGCTCTCTTAAGGGCCTGAGTGTGCTCATTGTGCCACGACGTTGGACTATGTTCTTTAATCTTCTTTAGGCGCAATGGAGCAACTGTGTCTACAGTTAAAAGTTTATTTTGCAATATCAAGTTCTTCTAAGCTATCCGGGATGCTGAGATGATGAAACTGATTAGGAAGATTATTGATAAAGCAATCTTTAGTGGCAGAAGTGATAGGTCTAACATATTTATAACACGGAGTCGGCTTTGCAGCCTTGGCTAAATGTAATTTACATGAGACTAGATAATGATCTGAGATGTCATCGCTCTGCTGCAGTATTTCAACGGCATCAACATCTATTCCATGTGATAGTATTAGATCTAGACGAGTATGATTACGGCAATGAGTCGGTCCTGACACGTGTTGTCTAACTCCAATTGAGTTTATAATGTCTTTAAATGCCAATCCCAATGCATCTTTTCCATTATCTATGTGTATATTAAAATCACCAACAATTAGTACTTTATCTGCAGCCAATACTAATTCTGATAGAAAGTCTGCAAATTCTTAAAAGTCTATATGGTGCCCTGGTGGCTTGTATACAGTAGCCAGCAGAATTTTCAAACGTGATTTATCGTTTACACTAGATATTTTTAAATTAAGCACCAACACTTCAAAATAATTATATTTCAAACTAGTTCTCTTACGAGAGTTCTCTCGTACTGCGTCGAAGACGCTACGGGAAAGATTCTTTCTCGAGATATTGAAGCCAAAAATGAATCCTTAATTTTGTAATAATATAAAACGCTTTGCAGCAGCATACAGCCTTAGGCGGAAACAGCTTGCACACCTATGCGAGGCCTCTCATGACGCTTGACCCCTTATAAATGCCCGAGCAGAGGCTGTCATTCTCTGATTTTCATCTCTTCAGCGAAGCTCCCGCATCGCTGATCCTGAGAGGAAGCCGCCACAGCCGTCGAGAAGCATCACTGCAGGACGTTCCTGCCGCTGGTCAACACAGGGTGTCCGCGGGGTTTTAAAAAGTATTAAAAAGTGATAAATCAAAATTGTCAAAATTTAAGGCCATTAAAAGTGTTAATGTGGTCTCAGAGGTATTATTTTTTCCAAATTAGGTATTATTTTTTCAGACTATCAGGTGTCCTATTATTCTGATTGAAATTCCATCTGCGTTCGCGTTAGTTCGTTTAAATATGTGCTTTAGCATATCTGGGCACATAATCAAAGATCTTTCGTCTCCGTCTCAACTTATGTTTGATGCTGACGTCATATTCAGTGGTCGTTCGGCATCATCTCAGAACACTGCGCGCTCAACAGAAGTGGCTAGCTTACGTTTTATTTTAGGACTTGCTTCAAGGCATATCTTCAACGACTGGACAACGTCGTCTTCATGGGCAAATGCAAGTTTTCTGATAGCTGGGTGAACGAACCAGCGTTTAAGGACTGGCTCAGGCCTGTAGTAGGGGAATAACAGGTAGGCTTATTGTTCGGTGTGTAAAAAAAACATCAATGTCAACTGGATGGGAGCTAACGCACTTCGGTCGCATATGCAATCCACTAAACATAAAAATGGAATGCGTGCTCGGAGAGAGCAGTTAATTCTACCAATCTCAGCTGTCTGTGCGGCTGCACCTCCACCACCACCGCCGCAAATTAGTGCCACTGTAGGCCTACTGGCCAACGCTACGGCTCCAGCTACGTCTGACCTCCGGGTCGCCATGGGCGCCACACCAACACTGCGCGCGGAGGCTCTGTGGTGTCTGAACACTGCAGTTAAACACCACTCATTGAACTCCAATGAAGGAATTTCTGAGCTGTTTAAAGAAATGTTTCCCGACTCTGAGATCGCGAAGTCATTCACGTGTGGTAAAGACAAAAACCGGGTACATCATCAGATTTGGATTAGCATCGTTCTTCAAAAAACAGCTTGTTGATAGCATCAACAAGGCTGGGCCATTCGTGTTGATGTTTGATGAGAGCCTCAATCAGGCGTCAAAGAAAAAACAGCTTGACATCCATGTTCGATACTGGGAGGATGACCGTGTCCAATCCAGATACTTTGGATCTCAGTTTTTGGGACATGGAAGGGCCGAAGATTTGTTGCATCACATAAAGGTAAGTTCTTTTTTATATAGCCCTACTTATGCGGTATCCTGTGATCACTCATTTGAAGAGTTATTTATTCACAAAGATTTTGTATATTATAGGATGATGTTGGCTAATTTACTGTTGGTTACACAAAATAATAAAAATTGGCCAAAGTCCTGCAGTTACTTGAATGAAACCTGTAGGCCCCACCTGCATTTATTGACCTGTGGGGTAACTTTATAGCTCCAAGGAAGTTAAAAATCTAATTGACACCTTGTTTTATTCCATCTGTCTTTTAATGAATCAGCGTTTTTGAACGTGTTCGTTGAATGAACGGTTTAATGACTTACTCAAAGACAGTCCGTTGCCATGGCAATGTAACTGCGCGCTGAGTGACAGCCTTTCAATGCGCAGCGCAGATACACTGTTTAGTTTCGGTTACATTGGTTATGGAAAATGTCCTCGTTTTTGTGCATGCTGACCACATCATAACACTTATTTATATAGCAACAAATTAATATAAATAAATAAATGGTGGTAATACCGCATATCGCGCTATTGAGCCACTCAAAATTACCGCAAGGGAAATTCCCTCACCGCAACAGCCCTATCCAAGGTAACATTACAAGAAAATTATGTTTTTAGTATTTTGTTAAATTCAACAACTTATCACAGTTATAGAAATGTAATATTTGGCTCAGGTTTTGTTGTTAGAAAAAAAAACACTAAATTTAATTGCTGAATTACCATTTATTAATTGAAATCAAATGTGTATGCAGTAATGCTTCTCCTTAACCAACATTTGTTAATGTTGAGATCTATTTTACTGTGTCTGAATGATAACTTAACAGATTTACTTCTGGTGTCGATTCACAGGAATGTGTCACACAATTGAATATGAGGCAACTGCTATCAGTTGGAATGGATGGCCCCAATGTGAATTTCAAGTTGATGGATCTACTCCAGAAAGAACATGCAGAGCTCTATGGAGGTGCCCAGGTTGTCAATGTTGGAAGCTGTGGACTTCACACCGTCCATAATGCTTTAAAGGCAGGCTTTACTATGTGGCAGTTGGAAAAAACTTCTGCGAGCCATGCACTTCCTCTTTCATAATGTTCCTGCCAGGAGAGAAGATTTCACTAGCCTGACGGGGTCCTCCTGCTTTCCCATACCATTTTGTGGCCATAGATGGGTGGAAAACGTTCCAGTGGCGGAAAGGGCAGTTGAAGTTTGGCCAGTGCTGAAGACGTATGTGGATGCTGCAGAGAAAAAGAAGGTTCCAGTCCCCTGCACAGCTTCATATGACACCATAGTAGCTGCACAAAAGGATCCTTTCATTATTGCAAAACTCCAGGTTTTTCTGGCAATTGCAAGAACTTTTCAACCCCTTCTTGACAAAGTTCCAAACTGATGAGCCAGTGTTGCCCTTCTTGGCCAAAGATTTGACTGAGCTGCTGATGGTAATGATCATTACATATTTATAAAATTGATTGCATTTGGTGAATCTGTGTAAATTGTTGGATTACTAACTGCTTGTTTTGTCATTTTGAAGAGTTTACTGAGGCGGTTCGTTCAACGAGAGCTCACCCAGGACCTCACACCCCTGCAGCTGATCAAAATAGATCTAACAGATGAAAAAAACTTGGTCTCCCCCAAAGAGTGTAGACATAGGTCTGGGAGCAGGAATCTGCTATCAAGGTATTTTCTTTTTTTTTTCCCTAGAGATGCACATGTGTTTTTGGGTTGCCTGCAAAAAGAACCAGGATGTATGTTGTAAAATTAACTTCTGTCATTTAGTAGTACTACTACTACTATGTTTAGACTGCTACTACAACTACTACTACTCAAATTAATAGTAATAAGAAGAAGATGAAAAAGAAATAGGGATAAAGAAGTAAAACAAATTATTTTCCAAAGCATTTGCAGTGAACATTCACTAATGTTCCTCATTTGTTAGGAACTTCAGAGCAAACCAGGATTCCAAGGTTGGTGAGCTTTCTGTGCTCACCTTCAGGCGAGAATGTTTGCAGGGCCTGGTTAAGGTTGTTGTGAAGCTACAGGAGAAAAGCCCCCTGAAATTTCGAATGGTCAGGCAGATTGCATGCTTGGACCCTTCAAGAATGCACAGAGATCCCGATAGGTGCATCAGACAGATGAAGGGAATAGTGCAAACATTCCTCCAAGGCAAACATTTGGCAGGTGGCATCCCAGCTGGTAAGAATATATTGTATAGGGACAGTCAAAGTGCATAGGTTTATTCAGATTGATAAAAGCCTTCTGTGAGAAGTGTGTGTTAGCAAGATGGTTTTCTGCATTCTCCTCTCAACAGTGATGTCAAGCAAATGTCAATGCTTTATCAAATTAATACGTTCAGAAGAAGCCTTAAACATTCCTTGATGTTGTGATGTATGTTTTTGCCAAATGGTCCTGATAGGCCAACTGGGACTACTACATTTAAATGACCTATTAATTAACATAATTTCTTTGTCTATGTTGTAGGTGATGTAATCATTCAGCAGTTTATATCATTGCTGTCTCTTGAGGGCAGAGGTGAACAATTCCGCTCTTTCCAGCCTTTCAAGCAACGTGTGGATGTGTTTCTACACTTGACCCTCAGCCCATCCTACATGGACCTTTTGAGATTCTGCCAGAGCGTTTTACTTCTTTCACATGGACAAGCTACTGTGGAGAGGGGCTTCTCCATTAACAAGGAGGTGGAAACCTGTAACCTTCTAGGTGAATCCTTGGAGGCACTGAGGTTAATCTGTGACAATGTCAGTAGCTGTGGTGGTGTCCTCAAGGTGCCTTTAACCAAGGACCTGCTGGCTTCTGTGGCCTCAGCAAGGTCCCAGTACAGGCTCTACCTGGAGCAAGAGCGTAAAAAGAGGGAGAGTGATGCTAAAAACACAGAAAAGGAAGGCTGCAGAGGACGAACTACAGGAGCTCAAGCAGCAACGCAGAGTCCTGTACGAAGTCTGTGCCATCCTTGAAAATGATGCCAACAAATTGGCAGAGGAGGCAGAGGGGAAAGCTGGGTCAAACATGGCCCACTTAATCACCAAATCAAACACACTTAGAAGGAGACAAAAGGAGAAAAAAGAGGAACTGGTCAAAATGGACAAAATGATTGAGGAAAAGGCCATGGAATTAAGGCACTTGCCATAGGATTTTATGCCCACAAGTTCATATTAGGCCTATAGCACAAGTGCAAACAAAAGTTCACCAGTTCATGTAGTGGATGCCAGTTTGTGAATTGGCAACAGTTCATAGAAGATGCCAGTTTGTAATGCATCAACAACAGTGCATAGAAGATGCCAGTTTGTGAATCAGCAAACCGTTCATAGAAGATGTAACGTAAATGACTCGGACTTTGGGTCCATGCGAATTAGCTCAATAGGGAATTTTGGGAAATATTAATAATCATAACTCATGGTCATAATTCATAAATCGCATATACATTTACTTTATCAATTTTCGGTATTTACCTCTTAACTGGCCGGTTCTCGTTTTATATAGCTTATCACAGATCAGCAAAAGGGTATTACCGTGTTTACAAACTCCACGAAAGTTTATCTTCTGGCCACGAACATAAAACTTTCTGAGTTTATGAATTAAAACTACTCAAAGTAGTCTAATATCGAGCGTGTAGCTTAATTAGATCTTTGGCATTTCAGTGACTTCATAAAATGGGTTTTTCAAAACACAGAGACAGTCAAAGTATGAATGGGTTTTAATAAATGTCAAAACTAGAGATTACATGAGCTAGGCTACAACTATAAACGTACGTAAAAATGCAAACAAGAAAACAAACAAACATTTAAACAAAACAAAAAACATAAGAAATAGCGTGATTGGAGTGAATGAAATGAAAGGGGGGAAAATAAGAAGAGAGAAAGAGAATAGCTGGTAATAATTACAGACAGAAACCTAATTTCAAAGACACCTGGACTCAGCTTCAGAGTGTTCAATACTTGCGAGTTTTGTTCTCTGTTCGGTGTATGCTGAGAGGCAGGGAGCGCGGACGGTGTCCTGTTTCTGCTGCGTCTTCCGGTGTCGCGGGAAACTTAAAAGGCTCACTGAATGTAACGTTTACCCGGAAAATAAGATTCATCTCCCGTGAAGGAAGAGGCAAATAACTTAGTTGCATAGAACGGCAGCTACGACTCGAACATGTGGTGTCCGAGGGAGATGGCCGGAGGTGAGCAGCGCGCGTAAGAGCGCGGAAGAGTTGGAGAGTTGGAAGAGTTGGATAGCCAAAAAGTCAAAAAGTCAGGGAAAGAGAATAGCTTTTAAAGACATATGTTTACGCCTTCTTTTTGGGACAACAGCAAATAGGATCTTCTGATCTGGAGCGGGAAAGATGTTTCTTTGTTTCGTGAAGAAACGCCCACTTTGACTATGTCATGTGAGATATCAAGTTTTTAACATTCATATCTAGAAATAGGGTATTTCCTAGAATAAATACATATTCTTGTACTTTGCAGTCAAGATTCGACTCCGACATGTTTTTTCCATTACAATGACACCTCGAATGACGTTTTTTTTGGATGAAAGAAATACAGGGTTACCTAATTTCCTCATACTCACTAGCATAGTGATATTGATTAACCTAACAACGTTGCATAGATACCTCAGACATTATCTTGACCAATTATAGACATAAAAATCTATCAACAACATTGCTATTGGATCATATGTGGACATTTCAGTTTCAGAGTCCATGAGTGTGTGTGTGTAACAGTCAATGTCCTTAAGGCATCACGTGATCTTGGTGTTGAGTCATTCAAAGTTCGGACCTCGTGACGAACCTTTGGGGAGTCAGTAATCATATCAGTGGACAATGTCGGTTTGTGTCCTGAATAGCGCTTTTGTGGGTCACTTTTGACGCAAAACAGGGTAATCTTTGAAAACTTAAAGAACAGGGCTGTGTTCTGGGTGTTTATTCATTAACTTAATCAAGTGGTCAATATCCTGTGCTTAAAGTCCCAGGGGTCTTCTTAGTCTCTGGCAAGAATGTGTACATTGTTCAGATAAACGAATCATGCATTCGGCTCCCATACGCTACAGTCCCCCTTTTCGTCAGATGAAGTTCCGGTGTGGACATCATCGGACGACACTCCTCACAATGGTCGGATGGCAAGCGAATCATGATTGTTGTTTGCAGGTGGTCATTGGGGCTGAGTATTCAGCTCGATGAGGTGCGGCGTGGTCGATGGTGTGGGACCCCCTTTCCGGGGATTCCGAGTGAAATCTCCCGACACAGCGTTCGTGAGCTTGACTGTGGATGTTTGCATCTCGTTGAGTCTGTTACATGGTGAAGGCCAAGACGAGTGTCGGTGCGTGGTCGGTGACCTTGGAAAGATACAACAGTATCAGCTGCGGTCCAGGTTTGGACACAGGTGAGTGGTATTCAGTCTTGGAGGGTTGTGTTGACAGAAGCAATGTTCGTGAGTTGGGACCCCCCTTTTCTCAAACCAGAGATCTCCTTCTGGATCTAAGGTGACGTTGTAGTTCTTAAAGGATGGGAGTTCCAAGTGCTGTCTGGTACTCTTTGCTCGGAAGATGGTACCATGACAGGTTACCGAGGTGTGAGATGGCACCTGTCGGTACTTGAGTCGGCATGCTCTGGCTGAGCAGGTTGACACGGCTGGTTGTATCATGCTGTTCGTGAGTGACAGTGGCTGTGTGCGCAGGTGTGTTAGCCAGCCATCGTTCACCCACAATCTTTGCTTGTGTTTCTGTGACTTGTGTGCGAGGCTTAACTTCAGCAGGGCAGCGTGTGTGGCTGACCAGGGGTTGCAACTCGCAGATTCCTTCAGTGTCGTCTCTGAGGAAGGGCTTGCTAGGGCAGAGATAGTGAATGTCTTTGGTCAAGGTGCAACCCGTGCAGGTTTGGGGCCGGGTACAGCAGGGTGTCGCTGTCGTGGTAGGCCACCACGCCTGGAGTGCATATCTTGAACTGGGTCCTGCTTTTCCAGGACCCGATGTTGACAATGTCTTTGAGCCTGTAGGCTCGGTTTGACTCGATGATGGGTAGGTTTAGGAGAAAACCCACTTCTCTCTCTGCTCGGGGTTGACGTGAAGTGGGGTGGCGCAACCCAGAGAGTAAGCAAGGTGTGTTTGTAGAGGGTCAGCCGGCGTGGTGATGCTGGAAGCCAGCACAGTTCGCACAAGGCTTAAGAGTTTCAGGTACGGTGGGATTACACCTGTGGCTAGGCTGTCATTGGAGGAGCTGACCTCCCACAGCATGTCTGTCGTTAGCGCTGTAATCAGCGAAGTCTGGGCAAAGTCTTTCTGGAAGATATTAAACAGCGGTTTCATGGAGTTCACAGTCTGGTTCGCTGCGTTGACACTGGACATACCAATGTTAAAACAGAGTTCTGGCGGCAGCTACGGCTCCGAGCAACGCTCCCCAGGAACCGTTCGGCATCGGTGGTTGGTGCTTAGGAGTCCTGATTGCGTAACAGTCACTTTCTTAAGTTGGTTGAGCATGTGTTCGACCTTGGCCTTGGCATGAGAGAGGGAGTCCTCTGTCCATTGGGCACTTGCCCAGATGTATGGTGCTACGGTGCTGGGGTAGTGTGCTCTGTAGACCGGGCGGGGCTGGATGCGTCGACCATGCACTCGCTGAGTGTAGGTTCCGCAGTCGGTGATCAGGAGTCTCAGTTGTTCTCTCGGTGGCAGCTGTCCTCTGGATGGCTTACAGCACGGCATGGCGAGCCACAGCGGCAACCTGGTACAGATGACAGGGAGAGAGAGAGAGAAAGGGAAGGAAGAGGCAAACGAGGGTTGTCTTTGGTTGGACGGGGCAGTTCTTTTACTTTGTGGGTGGCAGCTAGGTTTAGCTCGCCTTGGCCCATGTTTTGTCACATCTTTCTGCCAGCCTGTCGCTTGCTTCAATGTCTCGTCAGTGACTCTGGTGCTGTGTTGTGCCGCACATGATGCATCATAGATAAACATTGGCATGACCCCCCTTTTGCAACTGTTCATCACAAGCTTTTGCGCTGTGATGTCAACGGGTGCAGAACACATAATGTTGCGTGCATGCAGCGTGTGTATGTTATGCAGCGGTTTGAGGCACTGGCTGTCAGTGAGCTCAGACGGCGTGCAAGGGTGGCAGGAGGGGTATAAGTGGTGGCAATGCAAAGTCTTTGTTGTGGTGTCAGAAGCCCGCATGTCCGCTATGTTGGGTGTTGCAGACAGCGGAGCTCGCGTAAGCGGCACAGGGTTAGGCAGTGTAGCCTGTAAAAGTCTTATGCATTGTGTAGTCGCTGCAACTGTGAGGGGCGGGTGGGTGGGGTCGGGTGTGACCACCGCTTTCCGTTTAGTGCGCCAGGCTTGGCGCGGGCATGAGTTTGGTCATGTGGCTGCAGGTCAGTCTTGACCTTGGCGCAGCATTTGTTAAAGTCTTTTGTGGGCTGGAAGGTGCAGGGTAGCGAACTTGAAACTTGACCTGTTGCTAAGTCTGTGTCGTTGTGACTGGCTGTGGGAGTTCCCATGAACTGTGTGACCTGGCAGTCTGGCTCTGTGGAAAGTCTCGTGACCTCTGTGATCTGACAGTCTGGCTCGGGTGGCCTGTGTGACTGGATGGGGAGAGGTTCTGGCACTTGAGCCCAAAGAGTTCGCTTTTTGAAGTCCAGTAAGGGCTCGAAACGATCCAGCAGGTCTTTGCCAATGATGAGTGGATGAGTGTTCATTGGTGAAACGTACACAGGGTGAGTCAGCGACATAAAACCTATTGACAGGTGGATTAGAGTTAGCTGTTCGAGCCGGATGCTATTTTGGCTGTATGAATGCACATTTAGCTCACAAGTGTGGGATTCAAAAGTTCGATTCTGTCTCTTAGCTTCGACTTTGAGTCTTTTGAAAAGTTGAGATGAGATCACAGTGAGGTCTGCTCCTGTGTCTATCAAGGCTTCAAGTTTCACTGTCCTTCTCCAAAGTGCAGGCTAGGTAGGGTTTCCTGGTCACCCCCCTTTCAAGAAGGTTTTCCAGAAACTGTGGCACCGGGGCTGTTGTTGTCAGCCGGAGTGAATGGTAGGTGTTGTCAGTTTGTGATGCAACAATGAGTGAGTGAGTGGAGCTGCTATTTGGTGATGTAACAGCAAAGTTCATGGGTTGCGATTTGATAACAATGTCTGGTGGGTTGTCCCCGGGAGGGACGTGTGGCTTGCTGCGGGGGCAGCTAGCCGGAACAGCACTTCCTGGGACTTTGTGATGTTGGTCCCAGGTGTGATGTGTTGTGCTTTTTTCGTGTAGGGTGTGCAGCTGTCAGCTGTGGTGCTGGAGTGGAGCTGTCACTTTGTGGTGTGACAGCTAGCCCTGTAGTCTGTGGGGGACGAGCAGTGTTCGTGGTGCTTGGCTCAGGCAGATGGCAGTCAGACAGGGTGTTGGTTTCAGTTCTTATGCTTAGACATAAGATGTCTGGTTCGTCCTTGTCTCTCTTGCGATGTTTCTTGTGAAGAAACTCTTTCAGCATCCTCACGATCTCTGCTGTCTCCGACGTGGCTGCACTGTGTTTTTCTGGTGTGCGATGAGGCTTGGGCTTACCAGTAGCATGTCGAGAGGGGTTCCAGGGCTGGCTTTCTGGGCTTGGAGTTCTGGACGGCGGGTGATGCAGGTCCCAGAACCTCTTAGAGCGCTCGCTCCGATGCTTTGGATGAGCACCGTCACGGTTGTGCTGCCCTCTGCTGGCTTGGAACGGTCTTGGCTCTCTGTGGTAAAGTCTGTGACTGTGGTGCTGTTGGGCATCCTCTGTGTCTAGCTCTGAGCAGTGCTCAGAGACAGAGTCGATTGTGGGGTCTTTTACAGTCTTTTTGGAAATAGTCTTTTGCTTGGTGTAAGCTTTGTGGACCAAGTCTCGTAGCTGTTGGGTGGACATGCTACGTGGACAGGCCAGAACGCCTAAGTGATGACTCACTGTGGGATGCAGATTTCGAAGGAACAGAGTCCTGAAGTTGACATCTTCTTCCATACCGGGCTCGTTTCGTGCTCCGAAGTAGGCGTGTCGGAGTCGGCCGTAGTAGGTCTGTGGGTGTTCAAGTCGAGCTTGTTTGGTGTCCATGGCGGCGAAGAACCCTTGGTCTGATTCGGGATCAGAGAATTCACGGATCAAAGCTTGACGCAGCTGCTGGTATTCCGTTTTGACAGTCTCTGGTTGACGGTCTAGGAAGCTGCGTACGTCGCGGCTAGACGTAATTCTGAGCAGGTAAAATTTGTCCCAAGCTGTCACGTTGGCGACAGTTTGCAGGTGAAAGTCAATGTCTTGAAGGTACGCATGCACCTTGTGGTCTCCGGCAAACGTTGGAATGTTTCTGCCAATCTTGTCAAGGCTTGTGGGGGAGGAGCTGTTGCTGGGGGCCCAATCCGTCTGGAGAGGATTCTGACCCTTTTTCAGCTCCGACCCCTTCAGCTTTTGGTGTTTGGCTGATAGGCATGATTTTGTGCAATGGGCTTTCGCCCCGCCTTATCAGCTCTGGGTGTGTGGCTGAAAGGTGTGCACCAGCCGGTCAGGGGAAACTTTGTGGTGTCTGTTTCCCCTTCCCGGTCACTTTTAAGTCTGTAAGAATGTCTCAGTTCTCTGTGAACAATGTCAAGTTCGTCTCTGAGATCGTGTCTCTGCTGGGCGAGCTGATGGATTTCAGCTCGGGCCACTTGTAAGTGTTTTTCGCAGGCTGTGGCTTTAGCAGTTCTTTCTTTCAGTTCAGTCTCTGCTCTCTCGAGGAGAGCTTCAGCCCGTCGGAGCCTTTCGTTGAGTACCTTCCGGGTGTTTTCCTCCGACTGCTGTCTTTGATCGGTGTGCCGACGAAGATCGTCCAGGGCATTTTGAAGTCTTTCAACTTCCTGTTGTAGCGTTGTGTCCGTCTCGTCCTCGTTCAGGAAGAGTATCTGGTCTCGACGACTCTGTGTGTGGGCTCGGTCCTTCAGGGCCTCTGTGGCCTGGAGCTGTAGTGCGGCTGCCTTCTGCTCCAGGTCGAGGTTGGTCCCTTTCGCTGGCCTGGGCCTTGGTGACAAGGTTGAGTGCGAGGTTTCCGAAGATTTTGGCCAGCTGCTCGTGGTCGTACTTCTGGGTTGGATCGTAGGTCTCAAACTGGTCCAGGTGCTGTGGGTCAACGGCGTCCTGGGCCAGAACGGTTGTCGTCATTTCTCGCAGCCATGTCTCGAGGTCGTGCCAGCGGACTGCGGGACTGGGTGAGCTCGCCATCTCTGCGTACTATGGGCGAGAGAAGCACAGCACACACAAAAAGAGACAAAATGCAAGTTTGCTTTAGGGTTAATGAGCTATACTCATACGGGCTATGCCGTTTATGAGAATTTCGGGGCTAACTGATGCCGACAGTTAGCGGAGCCAATTTCGTGGGTATGGGTGAAACCCACAATAGAGATTTTGACAGGCGTTAGCCTGGTGGTCGTCTCGCGACGCCGGTTTTGATCGTCACTCTATTATTCAGCTTTCCTGGGGTCTCTCTTAGGTTCTGTCTCTAAGTGAAATGGGAGAAACAAATCACAACAGAATGGAGAAAAAGACAAAGTTGAAGGTAGGGAAGATCAAAGGGAAACAACACAAGGAAATGGATTGGTCTGCAATGAAATGTCACAAACAATAACACGGGGAGCGTTATGTAAAATAAAGAGGCCTAAGCCTAACGTTGCTAGAGTTCCTGAAAGGGCCAGCAGATGCGTGGATTATCGGGACAGGACCTCGGAAGAAGGTGTGTCTTAGAGAGAAAAAGGTGGGCCAAACACTTAAAATATATCCGGAGGAATAACTAGTATTCTGCGATTCATAATAAGGTGGATGGGTTTTATCAATTTTAGCTTACCTGGGGTGAGTAGAGGTCACCCAGGCGGAAACCAGCGGGCGCGGTCAGACTCTCCGACGGTCCCAACACCAGACGGAGCGCAGTGTCGGTAACGCCGGACAGACGATCCCCGCTCACTGGAAACCAACCAGTGATGACCTTCGACTCACCACAGTGCACTGAGGGAGTCCTGCCACTAGATACACAATAAGGGATGACAGCGTTAGACTTAAAGTGAATTAAGGCTTTCTGGTTTCACCAAATTGAGTAAATATGTATGCAGGAGTCAGAGGCAAAGGCTTTACTAAAATAATGATACAACAAAAGGGAATTATGATAACTGATGGTAATTATCAGAATAACCTACCCAAAAGAGAGATAAAAAAAATTAGGAATAATGAAAAAATGAATAAAATTTTTTTTTTTTTTTTTGAAAAAAAAATTGTAATAAAAAAATAATACAAATAAAATAAAATAATGAAAAGACAGAATGAACCCAGAAGAAAAGACAGGCCGCAGTAGTGGGTTTGTGCCACAAAGGGGAGGGGCGTATTTCCTCTCAGTGGTCCACCTGCTTGAGTAGACACAATTTAAATTAAAATTCAAACTAGTTTAAATTAAAATTCAAATAAGCATGCCAGGAGAGGTCCAAATAATAATAAAGAAGAAAAGAAAATTAGAATGACTTCCTATAATCCTTACAATAACACTGAAGTTATTAGTATTGATTATAAAATAATCAAATAAGGAGGGTATTAATGTTGGGACACTTCAAATGCAGACTGGGGGTAAAACAGATATTGATAAGTCGACCCAGGATGGCCACACGGTGGCGTGCCTCCTAGGTGGACTATCAATTAACTGAGTGAATCAAATTTAAACTTTACTTTGAAAAGTTTTCTCGAACCACACTTAAAGTGTGACAGTCAGAAACAGAAAAGAGAATTGTCTAACTCCAAATAATATCAGCATAAGCTAAGCTTTGAATGCAGTTAAGTATTGAGAGTCAGACCATTCCTTCTATAGTCGGGGAAAAGGAAAAAGAAAATGGCAGAGCATGAAAAACAGGTATTATCTGAGAGCGTCCACAAGGTGGCGTTGTTGCGCTCATGCAGGCTGACGTCAGTGGGAGGCGCGTAATTTGAGAACTGCCACACACACACCTAAAGGGCTCTAGTGTTGGTCAGAGTGATTCAGCAACTGAGACTGCAGATTTTATCTTAGAATCACAATATACATTTGGGCTCGGTTGCATGCGACAAATGACGCGAGTTTCACAAAATGTGACTAACAGGAATTAATCATCTGTTTAATTACACATTATACATGAAACAGTTTAAATAAAAAACAGGAATTAGCCTATGCATCTGTTTACTTAATGGAACTGTGAACAAACAGGAATTATTCGTCTGTTTAATTTATAGAACTATGAACAAACAGGAATTAATCGTCTGCTTAGCACATGTTCTAATGGTCTCCACTTACAGTCATACTAACACTGATCGGTGTGCAGCATTTTTATGAATGACATGCTAGGTTTTTTTGCCCTGGTTAGCTACGCCAGAATTTAACCAGGAGATTATCGTTGCGAACGATATAATATAAGGCCTATTACGACTGTAAATGAGGAATCTTGCTCAATTCAGATTTACGTCTTCGCACTAAAAAAGAGATTTCTTCGTCTTATTTAGTCGGTTTAAATAATATTACATGTACCACTGCAAAGAGTTTGCTTCGTCTTTACAGGGACAAATGTAATATTATGAACTGCAGTTTACTTTAGCACTTAACAGTGATAAAAATGTCTAGGCATATTTTAGCAACTTGTTAAGATGTAACGTTACTGATTTCGGCTTTTTGCCTCAGTCAGTTAGGTGTGAGTTCGCGTTTTTGCGACTTATCTCACAATTTCATGATGCGTGTGCACAATTATTAGTATACCCATAATACACATTTAACTGAAACTGAATTTGCCCATAAAACAAAGTTTGAAATGCTCCGCATTATTCCACCAATATGTAACGTAAATGACTCGGACTTTGGGTCCATGCGAATTAGCTCAATAGGGAATTTTGGGAAATATTAATAATCATAACTCATGGTCATAATTCATAAATCGCATATACATTTACTTTATCAATTTTCGGTATTTACCTCTTAACTGGCCGGTTTCTCGTTTATATAGCTTATCACAGATCAGCAAAAGGGTATTACCGTGTTTACAAACTCCACGAAAGTTTATCTTCTGGCCACGAACATAAAACTTTCTGAGTTTATGAATTAAAACTACTCAAAGTAGTCTAATATCGAGCGTGTAGCTTAATTAGATCTTTGGCATTTCAGTGACTTCATAAAATGGGTTTTTCAAACACAGAGACAGTCAAAGTATGAATGGGTTTTAATAAATGTCAAAACTAGAGATTACATGAGCTAGGCTACAACTATAAACGTACGTAAAAATGCAAACAAGAAAACAAACAAACATTTAAACAAAACAAAAACATAAGAAATAGCGTGATTGGAGTGAATGAAATGAAAGGGGGAAAATAAGAAGAGAGAAAGAGAATAGCTGGTAATAATTACAGACAGAAACCTAATTTCAAAGACACCTGGACTCAGCTTCAGAGTGTTCAATACTTGCGAGTTTTGTTCTCTGTTCGGTGTATGCTGAGAGGCAGGGAGCGCGGACGGTGTCCTGTTTCTGCTGCGTCTTCCGGTGTCGCGGGAAACTTTAAAGGCTCACTGAATGTAACGTTTACCGGAAAATAAGATTCATCTCCCGTGAAGGAAGAGGCAAATAACTTAGTTGCATAGAACGGCAGCTACGACTCGAACATTGTGGTGTCCGAGGGAGATGGCCGGAGGTGAGCAGCGCGCGTAAGAGCGCGGAAGAGTTGGAGAGTTGGAAGAGTTGGATAGCCAAAAGTCAAAAAGTCAGGGAAAGAGAATAGCTTTTAAAGACATATGTTTACGCCTTCTTTTTGGGACAACAGCAAATAGGATCTTCTGATCTGGAGCGGGAAAGATGTTTCTTTGTTTCGTGAAGAAACGCCCACTTTGACTATGTCATGTGAGATATCAAGTTTTAACATTCATATCTAGAAATAGGGTATTTCCTAGAATAAATACATATTCTTGTACTTTGCAGTCAAGATTCGACTCCGACATGTTTTTTCCATTACAATGACACCTCGAATGACGTTTTTTTTGGATGAAAGAAATACAGGGTTACCTAATTTCCTCAATACTCACTAGCATAGTGATATTGATTAACCTAACAACGTTGCATAGATACCTCAGACATTATCTTGACCAATTATAGACATAAAAATCTATCAACAACATTGCTATTGGATCATATGTGGTCATTTCAGTTTCAGAGTCCATGAGTGTGTGTGTGTAACAGTCAATGTCCTTAAGGCATCACGTGATCTTGGTGTTGAGTCATTCAAAGTTCGGACCTCGTGACGAACCTTTGGGGAGTCAGTAATCATATCAGTTGGACAATGTCGGTTTGTGTCCTGAATAGCGCTTTTGTGGGTCACTTTTGACGCAAAACAGGGTAATCTTTGAAAACTTAAAGAACAGGGCTGTGTTCTGGGTGTTATTCATTAACTTAATCAAGTGGTCAATATCCTGTGCTTAAAGTCCCAGGGGTCTTCTTAGTCTCTGGCAAGAATGTGTACATTGTTCAGATAAACGAATCATGCATTCGGCTCCCATACGCTACAAAGATGCCAGTTTGT